>CP125977.1:321020773-321252544 GCA_030063025.1 Avena longiglumis
AATTCATTCAAATTGTGTTGGAAAGAGGACGACAATAGCTACCCTATAAAGGCAAAGCAGTACCATATCGTGCCCTTGATCTAAACAAGTATCAGTATATATCTTACAAACTACTCTGAAATACAAGACCTAGTACTATACTGGTAGTACTTTGCAGCCAAAATAGTTCAATAGGGCTGATACCAACTACACTATCGTATTACATAGTTGAAAGGATACGGATGTCGCCTAGAGGGGGGTGAATAGGCGATTAAAACTTTTCCTAGAGTGGCTCAACAAAGGCGGAATAAAACTACCGTTTACTACCGCTCGGTCCAGAAAACAGATCCCTTTCTTTTTAGAATTAAATCGGTGAATATTCAAATGGTCATAACTTTTGAACGGTGACACCGATTGACCCGATTGAAATTGCGTTGGAAAGAGGACGACAATAGCTACCCTATAAAGGCAAAGCAGTACCATATCGTGCCCTTGATCTAAACAAGTATCAGTATATATCGTACAAACTACTCTAAAATACAAGACCTAGTACTATACTGGTAGTACTTTGCAGCCAAAATAGTTCAATAGAGCTGATACCAACTGCATTATCCTATTACATAGTTGAAAGGATACGAATGTCGCCTAGAGGGGGTTGAATAGGCGATTAAAACTTTTCCTAGAGTGGATCAACAAAGGCGGAATAAAACTAGCGTTTACTACCGCTCGGTCCAAAAAACAGATCCCTTTCTTTTTCGAATTAAATCGGTGAATATTCAAATGGTCATAACTTTTGAATGGTGACTCCGATTGACCTGATTAAAATTGCTTTGGAAAGAGGACGGCAATAGCTACCCTATAAAGACAAAGCAGTACCATATTGTGCCTTGATCTAAACAATTATCAGTAAATATCGTACAAACTGCTCTGAAATACAAGACCTAGTACTATACTGGTAGTACTTTGCAGCCAAAATAGTTCAATAGGGCTGATACCAACCGCACTATCCTATTACATAGTTGAAACGATACGGATGTCGCCTATAGGGGGTGAATAGACGATTAAAACTTTTCATAGAGTGGCTCAACAAAGGCGGAATAAAACTAGCGTTTACTACCGCTCGGCGCAGAAAACAGATACCTTTCTTTTTAGAATTAAATAGGTGAATATTCAAACGGTCATAACTTTTGAATGGTGATTCGATTGACCCGATTCAAATTGCGTTGGAAAGAGAACGACAATAGCTACCCTATAAAGGCAAAGCAGTACCATATCATGCCCTTGATCTAAACATGTATCAGTATATATCATACAACTACTCTGAAATACAAGACCTAGTACTATACTGGTAGTACTTTGTAGCCAAAATAGTTCAATAGGGCTGATACCAACTACACTATCCTATTACATAGTTGAAAGGATACGGATGTCGCATAGAGGGGGGTGAATAGGCGATTAAAACTTCTCCTAGAGTGGCTCAACAAAGGCGGAATAAAACTAGCGTTTACTACCGCTCGGCCCAGAAAACAGATCCCTTTCTTTTTAGAATTAAATCGGTGAATATTCAAACAATGATAACTTTTGAACGGTGACTCCGATTGACCCGATTGAAATTGCGTTGGAAAGAGGACGACAATAGCTACCCTATAAAGGCAAAGCAGTACCATATCGTGCCCTTGATCTAAACAAGTATCACTATATATCGTACAAACTACTCTGAAATACAAGACATAGTACTATACTGGTAGTACTTTGCAGCCAAAATAGTTCAATAGGGCTGATACCAACTACACTATCGTATTACATAGTTGAAAGGATACGGATGTCGCCTAGAGGGGGGGGTGAATATGCGATTAAAACTTTTCCTAGAGTGGCTCAACAAAGGAGGAATAATACTAGTGTTTACTACCGCTTGGCCCAGAAAACAGATCCCTTTCTTTTTAGAATTAAATCGGTGAATATTCAAACGGTCATAACTTTTGAACGGTGACTCCGATTGACCCGATTCAAATTGTGTTGGAAAGAGGACGACAATAGCTACCCTATAAAGGCAAAGCAGTACCATATCGTGCCCTTCATCTAAACAAGTATCAGTATATATCATACAAACTACTCTGAAATACAAGACCTAGTACTATACTGGTAGTACGTTGCAGCCAAAATAGTTCAATAGGGCTGATACCAACTGCACTATCGTATTACATAGTTGAAAGGATACAGATGTCGCCTAGAGGGGGGTGAATAGGCGATTAAAACTTTTCCTAGAGTGGCTCAACAAAGGCGGAATAAAACTACCGTTTACTACCGCTCGGTCCAGAAAACAGATCCTTTTCTTTTTATAATTAAATCGGTGAATATTCTAACGGTCATAACTTTTGAATGGTGACTCCGATTGACCCGATTGAAATTGCGTTGGAAAGAGGACGACAATAGCTACCCTATAAAGGCAAAGAAGTACCATATCGTGCCCTTGACCTAACAAGTATCAGTATATATCGTACAAACTACTCTGAAATACAAGACCTAGTACTATACTGGTAGTACTTTGCAGCCAAACTAGTTCAATAGGGCTAATACCAACTGCACTATCGTATTACATAGTTGAAAGGATACGGATGTCCCTAGAGGGAGGTGAATAGGCGATTATAACTTTTCCTAGAGTGGCTCAACAAAGGCGGAATAAAACTAGCGTTTACTACCGCTCGGCCCAGAAAACAGATCCCTTTCTTTTTAGAATTAAATCGGTTAATATTCAAACGGTCATAACTATTGAACGGTGACTGCGATTGACCCGATTGAAATTGCGTTGGAAAGAGGACGACAATAGCTACCTAATAAAGGCAAAGCAGTACCATATCGTGCCCTTGATCTAAACAAGTATCAGTATATCTCGTACAAACTACTCTAAAATACAAGACCTAGTACTATACTGGTAGTACTTTGCAGCCAAAATAGTTCAATAGGGCTGATACCAACTGCACTATCCTATTACATAGTTGAAAGGATACGAATGTCGCCTAGAGGGGGTTGAATAGGCGATTAAAATATTTCCTAGAGTGGATCAACAAAGGCGGAATAAAACTAGCGTTTACTACCGCTCGGTCCAAAAAACAGATCCCTTTCTTTTTAGAATTAAATCGGAGAATATTCAAACGGTCATAACTTTTGAACGGTGACTCCGATTGACCTGATTAAAATTGCTTTGGAAAGAGGACGGCAATAGCTACCCTATAAAGACAAAGCAGTACCATATTGTGCCTTGATCTAAACAATTATCAGTAAATATCGTACAAACTACTCTGAAATACAAGACCTAGTACTATACTGGTAGTACTTTGTAGCCAAAATAGTTCAATAGGGCTGATACCAACCGCACTATCCTATTACATAGTTGAAACGATACGGATGTCGCCTGTAGGGGGGGTGAATAGACGATTAAAACTTTTCCTAGAGTGGCTCAACAAAGGCGGAATAAAACTAGCGTTTACTACCGCTCGGCGCAGAAAACAGATACCTTTCTTTTTAGAATTAAATAGGTGAATATTCAAACGGTCATAACTTTTGAATGGTGACTTCGATTGACCCGATTCAAATTGCGTTGGAAAGAGAACGACAATAGCTACCCTATAAAGGCAAAGCAGTACCATATCATGCCCTTGATCTAAACATGTATCAGTATATATCATACAAACTACTCTGAAATACAAGACCTAGTACTATACTGGTAGTACTTTGTAGCCAAAATAGTTCAATAGGGCTGATACCAACTGCACTATCCTATTACATAGTTGAAAGGATACGGATGTCGCATAGAGGGGGGTGAATAGGCGATTAAAACTTCTCCTAGAGTGGCTCAACAAAGGCGGAATAAAACTAGCGTTTACTACCGCTCGGCCCAGAAAACAGATCCCTTTCTTTTTAGAATTAAATCGGTGAATATTCAAACGGTCATAACTTTTGAACGGTGACTCCGATTGACCCGATTGAAATTGCGTTGGAAAGAGGACGACAATAGCTACCCTATAAAGGCAAAGCAGTACCATATCGTGCCCTTGATCTAAACAAGTATCACTATATATCGTACAAACTACTCTGACATACAAGACCTAGTACTATACTGGTAGTACTTTGCAGCCAAAATAGTTCAATAGGGCTGATACCAACTGCACTATCCTATTACATAGTTGAAAGGATACGAATGTCGCCTAGAGGGGGGTGAATAGGCGATTAAAACTTTTCGTAGAGTGGCTCAAAAAAGGAGGAATAAAACTAGCGTTTACTACCGCTCGGCCCAGAAAACAGATCCCTTTTTTTTGAATTAAATCGGTGAATATTCAAATGGTCATAACTTTTGAACGGTGACACCGATTGACCCAATTGAAATTGCATTGGAAAGAGGACGACAATAGCTACCCTATAAAGGCAAAGCAGTACCATATCATGCCCTTTATCTAAAAAAGTATCAGTATATATCGTACGAACTACTCTGAAATACAAGACATAGTACTATACTGGTAGTACTTTGCAGCCAAAATAGTTCAATAGGGCTGATACCAATTGCACTATCGTATTACATAGTTGAAAGGATACAGATGTCGCCTAGAGGGGGGTGAATAGGCGATTAAAACTTTTCCTAGAGTGGCTCAACAAAGGCAGAATAAAACTAGCGTTTAGTACCGCTCGGCCCAGAAAACAGATCCCTTTCTTTTTAGAATTAAATCGGTGAATATTCAAACGGTCATAACTTTTGAACGGTGAATCCGATTGACCCGATTCAAATTGTGTTGGAAAGAGGACGACAATAGCTACCCAATAAAGGCAAAGCAGTACCATATCGTGCCGTTGATCTAAACAAGTATCAGTATATATCGTAAAAACTACTCTGAAATACATGACCTAGTACTATACTGGTAGTACGTTGCAGCCAAAATAGTTCAATATGGCTGATAACAACTGCACTATCGTATTACATAGTTGAAAGGATACGGATGTCGCCTAGAGGGGGGTGAATAGGCGATTAAAACTTTTCCTAGAGTGGCTCAACAAAGGCGGAATAAAACTACCGTTTACTACCGCTCGGTCCAGAAAACAGATCCTTTTCTTTTTAGAATTAAATCGGTGAATATTCAAACGGTCATAACTTTTGAATGGTGACTCCTATTGACCCGATTGAAATTGCGTTGGAAAGAGGACGACAATAACTACCCTATAAAGACAAATCAGTACCATATCGTGCCCTTGATCTAAACAAGTATCAGTATATATCGTAAAAACTACTCTGAAATACAAGACCTAGTATTATACTGGTAGTAATTTGCAGCCAAAATAGTTCAATAGGGCTGATACCAACTGCACTATCGTATTACATAGTTGAAAGGATGCGGATGTCGCCTAGAGGGGGGGTGAATAGGCGATTATAACTTTTCCTAGAGTGGCTCAACAAAGGCGGAATAAAACTAGCGTTTACTACCGCTCGGCCCAGAAAACAGATCCCTTTCTTTTTAGAATTAAATCGGTGAATATTCAAACGGTCATAACTTTTGAACGGTGATTGCGATTGACCCGATTGAAATTGCGTTGGAAAGAGGACGACAATAGCTACCCTATAAAGGCAAAGCAGTACCATATCGTGCCCTTGATCTAAACAAGTATCAGTATATATCGTACAAACTACTCTAAAATACAAGACCTAGTACTATACTGGTAGTACTTTGCAGCCAAAATAGTTCAATAGGGCTGATACCAACTGCACTATCCTATTACATAGTTGAAAGGATATGAATGTCGCCTAGAGGGGGGTGAATAGGCGATTAAAACTTTTCCTAGAGTGGATCAACAAAGGCGGAATAAAACTAGCGTTTACTACCGCTCGGCCCAAAAAACAGATCCCTTTCTTTTTAGAATTAAATCGGTGAATATTCAAATGGTCATAACTTTTGAATGGTGACTCTGATTGACCTGATTAAAAATGCTTTGTAAAGAGGACGGCAATAGCTAACCTATAAAGACAAAGCAGTACCATATTGTGCCCTGATCTAAACAATTATCAGTAAATATCGTACAAACTACTCTGAAATACAAGACCTAGTACTATACTGGTAGTACTTTGCAGCCAAATAGTTCAATAGGGCTGATACCAACCGCACTATCCTATTATATAGTTGAAACGATACGGATGTCGCCTATAGGGGGGGTGAATAGACGATTAAAACTTTTCCTAGAGTGGCTCAAAAAAGGAGGAATAAAACTAGCGTTTACTACCGCTCGGCCCAGAAAACAGATCCCTTTCTTTTTAGAATTAAATCGGTGAATATTCAAACGGTCATAACTTTTGAACGGTGACTCCGATTGACCCGATTCAAATTGTGTTGGAAAGAGGACGACAATAGCTACCCTATAAAGGCAAAGCAGTACCATATCGTGCCCTTGATCTAAACAAGTATCAGTATATATCTTACAAACTACTCTGAAATACAAGACCTAGTACTATACTGGTAGTACTTTGCAGCCAAAATAGTTCAATAGGGCTGATACCAACTGCACTATCGTATTACATAGTTGAAAGGATACAGATGTCGCCTAGAGGGTGGTGAATAGGCGATTAAAATTTTTCCTAGAGTGGCTCAACAATGGCGGAATAAAACTACCGTTTACTACCGCTCGGTCCAGAAAACAGATCCCTTTCTTTTTAGAATTAAATCGGTGAATATCCAAACGGTCATACCTTTTGAACGGTGACACCGATTGACCCGATTGAAATTGCATTGGAAAGAGGACGACAATAGCTACCCTATAAAGGCAAAGCAGTACCATATCATGCCCTTGATCTAAACAAGTATCAGTATATATCGTACAAACTACTTTGAAATACAAGACATAGTACTATACTGGTAGTACTTTGCAGCCAAAATAGTTCAATAGGGATAATACCAACTGCACTATCGTATTACATAGTTGAAAGGATACGGATGTCGCCTAGAGGGGGGGTGAATAGGCGATTAAAACTTTTCCTAGAGTGTCTCAACACAGGAGGAATAAAACTAGCGTTTACTACCGTTCGGCCCAGAAAACAGATCTCTTTCTTTTTAGAATTAAATCGGTGAATATTCAAACGGTCATAACTTTTGAACGGTGACTCCGATTGACCCGATTGAAATTGTGTTGGAAAGAGGACGACAATAGCTACCCTATAAAGGAAAAGCAGTACCATATCGTGCCCTTGATCTAAACAAGTACCAGTATATATCGTACAAACTACTCTGAAATACAAGACCTAGTACTATACTGGTAGTACTTTGCATCCAAAATAGTTCAATAGGGCTGATACCAACTGCACTATCCTATTACATAGTTGAAAGGATACGGATGTCGCCTAGAGGGGGGGTGAATAGGCGATTAAATTTTTTTCTAGAGTGGCTCAACAAAGGCGGAATAAAACTAGCGTTTACTACCGCTCGGTCCAGAAAACAGATCCTTTTCTTTTTTGAATTAAATCGGTGAATATTCAAACGGTCATAACTTTTGAACGGTGATTCTGATTGACCCGATTGAAATTGCGTTGGAAAGAGGACGACAATAGCTACCCTATAAAGGCAAAGCAGTACCATATCGTTCCCTTGATCTAAATAAGTATCAGTATATATCGTACAAACTACTCTGTAATACAAGACCTAGTACTATACAGGTAGTACTTTCCAGCCAAAATAGTTCAATAGGGCTGATACCAACTGCACTATCCTATTACATAGTTGAAACGATACGGATGTCGCCTATAGGGGTGTCAATAGGCGATTAAAACTTTTCCTAGAGTGGCTCAACAAAGGAGGAATAAAACTAGCGTTTACTTTCGCTCGGCCCAGAAACAGATCCCTTTCTCTTTGGAAATAAATCGGTGAATATTCAAGCGGTCATAACTTTTGAACGGTGACTCCGATTGACCCGATTCAAATTGTGTTGGAAAGAGGACGACAATAGCTACCCTATAAAGGCAAAGTAGTACCATATCGTGCCCTTGATCTAAACAAGAATCAGTATATATCATACAAACTACTCTGAAATACAAGACCTAGTACTATACTGGTAGTACTTTGCAGCCAAAATAGTTCAATAGGGCTGATACCAACTGCACTATCGTATTACATAGTTGAAAGGATACGGATGTCGCCTAGAGGGTGGTGAATAGGCGATTAAAACTTTTCCTAGAGTGGCTCAACAATGGCGGAATAAAACTACCGTTTACTACCGCTCGGTCCAGAAAACAGATCCCTTTCTTTTTAGAATTAAATTGGTGAATATCCAAACGGTCATACCTTTTGAACGGTGACACCGATTGACCCGATTGAAATTGCATTGGAAAGAGGACGACAATAGCTACCCTATAAAGGCAAAGCAGTGCCATATCATGCCCTTGATCTAAACAAGTATCAGTATATATCGTACAAACTACTCTGATATACAAGACATAGTACTATACTGGTAGTACTTTGCAGCCAAAATAGTTCAATAGGGCTAATACCAACTTCACTATCGTATTACATAGTTGAAAGGATACGGATGTCGCCTAGAGGGGGGGTGAATAGGCGATTAAAACTTTTCCTAGAGTGGCTCAACAAAGGCGGAATAAAGCTAGCGTTTACTACCGCTCGGCCCAGAAAACAGATCTCTTTCTTTTTAGAATTAAATCGGTGAATATTCAAACGGTCATAACTTTTGAACGGTGACTCCGATTGACCCGATTGAAATTGCGTTGGAAAGAGGACGACAATAGATACCCTATAAAGGAAAAGCAGTACCATATAGTGCCCTTGATCTAAACAAGTACTAGTATATATCGTACAAACTACTCTGAAATACAAGACCTAGTACTATACTGGTAGTACTTTGCATCCAAAATAGTTTAATAGGGCTGATACCAACTGCACTATCCTATTACATAGTTGAAAGGATACGGATGTCGCCTAGAGGGGGGGTGAATAGGCGATTAAAACTTTTCCTAGAGTGGCTCAACAAAGGCGGAATAAAACTAGAGTTTACTACCGCTCGGCCCAGAAAACTGATCCTTTTCTTTTTAGAATTAAATCGGTGAATATTCAAATGGTTATAACTTTTGAATGGTTACTCCGATTGACCCGATTCAAATTGCATTGGAAAGAGAACGACAATAGCTACCCTATAAAGGCAAAGTAGTACCATATCATGCCCTTGATCTAAACAAGAATCAGTATATATTGTACAAACTACTCTGAAATACAAGACCTAGTACTATACTGGTAGTACTTTGCAGTTAAACTAGTTCAATAGGGCTGATACCAACTCCACTATCGTATTACATAGTTGAAAGGATACGGATGTCGCCTAGAGGAGGGGGGGGGGTGAATAGGCGATTAAAACTTTTCCTAGAGTGGCTCAACAAAGGCGGAATAAAACTAGCGTTTACTACTGCTCGACCCAGAAAACAGATCCCTTTCTTTTTAGAATTAAATCGGTGAATATTCAAACGGTCATAACTTTTGAGCGGTGACTCCGATTGACCCGATTGAAATTGCGTTGGAAAGAGGACGACAATAGCTACCCTATAAAGGCAAAGCAGTACCATATCGTGCCCTTGATCTATACAAGTATCAGTATATATCGTACAAACTACTCTGAAATACAAGACATAGTACTATACAGGTAGTACTTTGGAGCCAAAATAGTTCAATAGGGCTGATACCAACTGCACTATCCTATTACATAGTTGAAAGGATACGGATGTCGCCTATAGGGGGGTCAATAGGCGATTAGAAATTTTCCTAGAGTGGCTCAACAAAGGAGGAATAAAACTAGCGTTTACGACCGCTCGGCCCAGAAAGCAGATCCCTTTCTTTTTTGAATTAAATCGGTGAATATTCAAACGGTCATCACTTTTGAACGGTGACTCCGATTGACCCGATTCAAATTGTGTTGGAAAGAGGACGACAATAGCTACCCTATAAAGGCAAAGCAGTACCATATCGTGCCCTTGATCTAAACAAGTATCAGTATATATCGTACAAACTACTCTGAAATACAAGAACTAGTACTACTTTGCATCCAAAATAGTTCAATAGGGCTGATACCAACTACACTATCCTATTACATAGTTGAAAGGATACGGATGTCGCCTAGAGGGGGGTGAATAGGCGATTAAAACTTTTCCTAGAGTAGCTCAACAAAGGCGGAAAAAAACTAGCGTTTACTACCGCTCGGCCCAGAAAACTGATCCTTTTCTTTTTAGAATTAAATCGGTGAATATTCAAATGGTCATAACTTTTGAATGTTGACTCCGATTGACCCGATTCAAATTGCGTTGGAAAGAGAACGACAATAGCTACCCTATAAAGGCAAAGCAGTACCATATCATGCCCTTGATCTAAACAAGTATCAGTATATATCATACAAACTACTCTGAAATACAAGACCTAGTACTATACTGGTAGTACTTTGCAGCCAAACTAGTTCAATAGGGCTGATACCAACCAAGACTATTCCATAGTTGAAAGGATACGGATGTCGCCTAGAGGGGGGGTGAATAGGCGATTAAAACTTTTCCTAGAGTGGCTCAACAAAGGCGGAATAAAACTAGCGTTTACTACTGCTCGACCCAGAAAACAGATCCCTTTCTTTTTAGAATTAAATCGGTGAATATTCAAACGGTCATAACTTTTGAACGGTGACTCCGATTGACGCGATTGAAATTGCGTTGGAAAGAGGACGACAATAGCTACCCTATAAAGGCAAAGCAGTACCATATTCGTGCCCTTGATCTATACAAGTATCAGTATATATCGTACAAACTACTCTAAAATACAAGACCTAGTACTATACAGGTAGTACTTTGGAGCCAAAATAGTTCAATAGGGCTGATACCAACTGCACTATCCTATTACATAGTTGAAAGGATACGGATGTCTCCTATAGGGGGGTCAATAGGCGATTAAAACTTTTACTAGAGTGGCTCAACAAAGGAGGAATAAAACTAGCATTTACTACCGCTCGGCCCAGAAAACAGATCCCTTTCTTTTTTGAATTAAATCGGTGAATATTCAAACGGTCATCACTTTTGAACGGTGACTCCGATTGACCCGATTCAAATTGTGTTGGAAAGAGGACGACAATAGCTACCCTATAAAGGCAAAGCAGTACCATATCGTGACCTTGATCTAAACAAGTATCAGTATATATCGTACAAACTACTCTGAAATACAAGTCCTAGTACTATACTGGTAGTACTATGCAGCCAAAATAGTTCAATAGGGCTGATACTGTGGCATCCCGCAAAACCACTACTAGAAAATCGCGTTGAATTTGTGCATTGCATCGTCATCATCATGCATTGTTTGCCAAAACCATTTTCGCAAAACCCCGATTTGTTTTCCAAGCGCCCCACCTTAATTCAAATGCAAGCCTGGTCCCCGGAATATTTTGTTTTAATTAAAAATGTTGTGCAAACGGTCTGTTAAAATAAATAAATTATTTTATTATTTTAGTGGGGCAGTCGAACGGGCCGAAGCGACCCGATCGACCACCCCAGGAAATAATAACGGTCCAACCAGCCCCACCCTTTATTCCTAAACCTACCCATCTTCCTACCCAACTCTCCCCTCCACATCACCCCAACCTATCCTAGCTCGCCACCTCACCCTCTCCCTCTCCTCCTCCACTCCCTAGCTGCCACGTGGCCTACTCCCACACACCCAACAACCCACTCACCCACCAAACACACACACACCCAGCACACACAGACACACGCCACACACAAAGACACGCCGGGCCGCTCCTCTCAGGCCCCACGCCAAACCGCATCCACCCACCCGGGACCAGCGCTGGCCCACCGGCCGCCTCCTGTATCCTCCCTGCACCAGCCTTCAACCTGCCACTGGGTCCCACCCCACCTCCTGCCCGACGCCCGCCTGCTCTCCTCCACGAGCTCCTCGCTGCCCCGATCCTGCTCCTCCTCGCCGCTGCCACAGTACACTCCGGTTCACCGCTGCGCCCCTTCTTCCCACCTTCGCAGCTGCCGCCGCGGAGCTCGCGCCGCCGTCAGCCGCCTCAGCCGCGCCAGCCGCCTCGCGCTCATCGGTCGCGGCCACCGCCAGCTGGCCGCCGTCTACCGCCCGCCTCGCTCACTGAAAGCACCGCTGCCACGCACCGCCTTGCTCACCGCCGCGCCGCCTCGCGCTTGCCAGCGTTGCCCACCGCTCCGGCGCCATTGCCGTTCGGCGAGCCGCCCACCAAGGCTCGCCTCTTCGCCGCGGCTGCCCGGCTAACCCCGCCTGCACGCTGGCCGTCGCGGGTGAGACGCGCCTCGGCCACAGCAGCCCCGACCGGCCCCCTAGCGCGGTTGTCCCTGCCTTCCTCCGTGCGTGCGACTGCTTCGCCGGCCGCTGCTGCATCCCTGTCACCTCGGTCTCGCCTCTCCCGTTCGGCCTCCGTCGCGTCTCGAACCAGGAGCACTTCCCCGAGCTCGAGCACACGCTCTTGGTGTTGCTGTCCAGACGCTTTGCCGCGTTCTCTGTCATTGTACCGCACAGTGGTAAGGGGAGACCCTTACGCTGGTCCCAAGTTCGCCTTCGGCAGACAAGTTGGCACCCAGGACGACACCGACAAGAACTCCCCAAAACCGTAACCAAGATCTGCATCATTACGAGCTTCGTCAACCTACGCGCGAAGTGGAACCCGATGACGCCGGTATCACAAGATCTACACCAGGGGCACCTGTTGGGTGTATGGTCGCGAGATGAACGTCAAGAGCTTCTACCGGGAACCGGACCCTGAAGACCTAACTCCGGAGCGACGAGTATCCTCTTCCCGGACGCCAAGATCATCGACATGGAACGACAAGACCCCGCTGGTTGGTGCCACGCCTGGGACACCAAGATCTACGGACGCCGAGACCCCCGAACCCGAAGGCCGATCCCGTACCCGGTGCCGCGTCAAGATCGCCTTCTCGGACCCCGTTGACGCTAAGTTCTTCGCCGTAGAGCAACAAGGCCTTCGACAAGACAAGGAACGCCAAGTGTTTCACCCCGGACACCGAGTCCGCCGAGAACCCCGACGCGACTAGTGCTTCGTCCCGAACGCCAAGTTCTACCCCGATAACCTCAAACGTTTCCCCCGGACCACGGCCGTCGAACCCTGGACCCCGAGACCGACCCCGAACCCCGGAACCCCCAAGATCGTCGAGCCCCCTCTGATGTGTGACCCCTTTTCCTCGAACCCTATTTTATAACATATCAATTTGTTGCATATTAAATTGTCATTCCCGCATGCATAGCATTGGTTTGGGGGCCTTATGCCGATTCACCTAATAATTAAATATGGGGCCCATATGCGGGCAAATCTAGTCTCATATTGGCCTCATTTAAATTGGTGTAGCGAACCGGTACTATCTCTTTGCCATGTTAAAACAACATTTAATTGCGGGGTGGCTAAACAACTGGAACTATCTAACTAATTGTCGGGACCCCGGTTCCACTTAATATGACCTAAGTGCATCGCACCCTTGCCATGTCATTCATCATACATGCATCATGCCGATCTTCTGCCGTTGAATTGAATATTGCATCCGGTGTTTATTCTAGTGTTTTGCTTCTTCGCGGATAAGGCCGATGAGTTAATGTGAGCTTCGCCCCGATCTTCTGTCGACCCTTCGACAATGTTTTCAGGCGAGCATCTCCCCCTTTCTACCTATCTTACTTTTCTAGTATTTATTCCCTCCTGTTGATCTTTGCTATCTGTGTTGCGGTGCTTTAGTTTCCGTACCTGTGATATACCGTGCAGCCCTATATTGCCTTGGACACATCCTATTACCTGTTGTTTGGTAGATAGTTGGACTTGCATGTCGCCGCCGCTTGCTCAAGTGCTGTTGTGTGTCGTCATATGCCACAGTTGCTGATGTATTGCCGCATGTTGATGTTGGAGATGGTTCTAGTTTTACTTATTGTTCACTTTAATTTCTGTTTAACAACTAAAATTGAAATAAGCAGAGGCATCGGTGGGTGATAGATAATATTTGGTTTCCGAACGCCCACTTGTGTCCCGTAAGACCCCGAGTACTTGATACCTGTTCCTTGATTTATCGCGCTATCCACATCCGGGAGGTATATGGGACCCCCCTGGACCAGAGCTTGATTCCGTCTTATTTCTTGGGGCCACAACTAGTTTGAGGTGTTTTTACTATCCTGTACTTATGCCATGCTACTTTCTGTATTTAAATTGTGCGAGTCTGCACAATGACTGTTTAGGAAGCGGAGTGATTACGCTGATCGGGTCCCGATTGGGGATCTACCGTCTCTACAGCCATTGTCGCAAACCTTGGGTCCGTCTCGAGCTTGCTTACTCCGCTTGGTATACTTCAAGGGTGGCCCTGAAATATTTCTGAATCTGTGATTGTTCAATCGTGAAAGCCTCGTTGGGTTTTGATTTGGTTTTCCGAGGTTGATCGGCGTGTGTTGCTATTGGTGCACCGCGGGTAAAACTTTCGAAAGCCGTGTCATGGATATGGACGACTTGGAGCACAAGATTCTCGATCATAGACAAGCATAACTAAAGCTTACTGCTATAAATTTGACTTATAATGACTAGTAATCAGCTTCACTATAACGGAATGGCTAATTAATACTGCCCACCATTGCTTGTTTGGTTGTCGCTTGCGACAATTGTACCTGACTAGTAAATCTTGCAACTACAACGGAATGGCTGAATAAAAGTACCAACAACTGCTGGGTTTTAGGGTTACCTCATGATAAATGTATCTGACTAGTAAGTGTTGCCACTATCACGGATTGGTTAACTAAAAGTGCCCACAGTTTACTTTATCAGGACAATTATCTAAACCTGACTAGTAATTGCTACAACGACAACTGAATAAGTAAAACTGCCAACTGTGTGAGTTCCTCGGTTGACTTCCTCGTTTGGTCTCGAGGGGGAAACATCAGGATGGGTTTGTTTGGTGTTAGCCTCAGGTTACATCCGGATAGGTCATTCTTACCCCTCGCTGTTACCGCCAGTTGTATCGAGTCTCTATAGGTTGTTTAGTGCATGCTGCCGCTGCCTCTCAGTCCACCATACCTATGTAGGCGAGGACCGCCGAATTCTAGCCTCGCCGTGTCGCCTCGATCGACGCCTTCTTTTCCTTTGCCCTTGTCGGCACCTTTGTTTAAGCAGTTTTGAGATCGACGCTGTTAGCGTGGTTACCCTTCCGCTTGGCACAGGGTTATGGACGCCATTGGTTATTCTTCAGGGCTCTTAGCCCCATTTGCATCTTGTCCGTAGCTGGACGCTCTATCGTTTTTAAGGTGATTTGGATCTTTGTATATTATATCTGTATTCTTGACTCTTTGAGTCGCTGTTATATATATCTGTTCTGTGGGTCCCATCGAGGACTGTTGTGTGATGTTATTACTTTGCTTTCCACCCGCACGAAAGTGCCTGGTGGGCACCTTCGAATCGTTTCTATGCGGGTTTGGCGAGTTTCGCTAAAACTTGCATAGGGCCGATTTTGAGGGTGTTACAGATACCAACTGCACAATCGTATTACATAGTTGAAAGGATACGGATGTCGCCTAGAGGGGGGTGAATAGACGATTAAAACTTTTCCTAGAGTTGCTCAACAAAGGCGGAATAAAACTACCGTTTACTACCGCTCGGCCCAGAAAACAGATCACTTTCTTTTTAGAATTAAATCGGTGAATATTCAAACCGTCATAACTTTTGAACGGTGACTCCGATTGACCCGATTGAAATTGCGTTGGAAAGAGGATGAAAATAGCTACCCAATCAAGGCAAAGCAGTACCATATCGTGCCCTTGATCTAAAAAAGTATCAGTATATATCGTACAAACTACTCTAAAATACAAGACCTAGTACTATACTGGTAGTTGTTTGCGGCCAAAATAGTTCAATAGGGTTAATACCAACTGCACTATCCTATTACATAGTTGAAAGGATACGGATGTCGCCTAGAGGGGGGGTGAATAGGCGATTAAAACTTTTCCTAGAGTGGCTCAACCAAGGTGGAATAAAACTAGCATTTACTACCGCTCGGCCCAGAAAACTGATTATTTTCTTTTTAGAAATAAATCGGTGAATATTCAAACGGTCATAACTTTTGAACGGTCACTCCGATTGACCCGATTGAAATTGCGTTGGAAAGAGGAAGACAATAGCTACCCTATAAAGTAAAAGCAGTACCATATCGTACCCTTGATCTAAACAAGTATCGGTATATATCGTACAAACTACTCTGAAATACAAGACCTAGTACTATACTGGTAGTACGTTGCAGCCAAAATAGTTCAATAGGGCTGATAACAACTGCACCAGCGTATTACATAGTTGAAAGGATACAGATGTCGCCTAGAGGGGGGTGAATAGGCGATTAAAACTTTTCCTAGAGTGGCTCAACAAAGGCGGAATAAAACTACCGTTTACTACCGCTCGGTCCAGAAAACAGATCCTTTTCTTTTTAGAATTAAATCGGTGAATATTCAAACGGTCATAACTTTTGAATGGTGACTCCGATTGACCCGATTGAAATTGCGTTGGAAAGAGGACGACAATAGCTACCCTATAAAGGCAAAGCAGTACCATATCGTGCCCTTGATCTAAACAAGTATCAGTATATATCGTACAAACTACTCTGAAATACAAGACCTAGTACTATACTGGTAGTAATTTGCAGCCAAAATAGTTCAATAGGGCTGATACCAACTGCACTATCGTATTACATAGTTGAAAGGATACGGATGTCGCCTAGAGGGGGGGTGAATAGGCGATTATAACTTTTCCTAGAGTGGCTCAACAAAGGCGGAATAAAACTAGCGTTTACAACCGCTCGGCCCAGAAATCAGATCCCTTTCTTTTTAGAATTAAATCAGTGAATATTCAAACGGTCATAACTTTTGAACGGTGACTCCGATTGACCCGATTGAAATTGCGTTGGAAAGAGGACGACAATAGCTACCCTATAAAGGCAAAGCAGTACCATATCGTGCCCTTGATCTAAACAAGTATCAGTATATATCGTACAAACTACTCTGAAATACAAGACCTAGTACTATACTGGTAGTACTTTGCAGCCAAAATAGTTCAATAGGGCTGATACCAACTGCACTATCTTATTAAATAGTTGAAAGGATACGAATGTCGCCTAGAGGGGGGTGAATAGGCGACTAAAACTTTTCCTAGAGTGGATCAAGAAAGGCGGAATAAACTAGCGTTTACTACTGCTCGGCCCAAAAAACAGATCCCTTTCTTTTTAGAATTAAATCGGTGAATATTCAAATGGTCATAACTTTTGAATGGTTACTCCGATTGACCTGATTAAAATTGCATTGGAAAGAGGACGGCAATAGCTACCCTATAAAGACAAAGCAGTACCATATTGTGCCCTGATCTAAACAATATTCAGTAAATATCGTACAAGCTACTCTGAAATACAAGACCTAGTACTATACTGGTAGTACTTTGCAGCCAAAATAGTTCAATAGGGCTGATACCAACCGCACTATCATGTTACATAGTTGAAAGGATACGGATGTCACCTATAGGGGGGTGAATAGACGATTAAAACTTTTCCTAGAGTGGCTCAACAAAAGCGGAATAAAACTAGCGTTTACTACCGCTCGGCGCAGAAAACAGATCCCTTTCTTTTTAGAATTAAATAGGTGAATATTCAAACGGTCATAACTTTTGAATGGTGACTTCGATTGACCCGATTCAAATTGCGTTGGAAAGAGAACGACAATAGCTACCTATAAAGGCAAAGCAGTATCATATCATGCCCTTGATCTAAATATGTATCAGTATATATCATACAAACTACTCGGAAATACAAGACCTAGTACTATACTGGTAGTTGTTTGTAGCCAAAATAGTTCAATAGGCTGATACCAACTTCACTATCCTATTACATAGTTGAAAGGATACAGATGTCACATAGAGGGGGGTGAATAGGCGATTAAAACTTCTCCTAGAGTGGCTCAACAAAGGCGGAATAAAACTAGCTTTTACTACCGCTCGGCCCAGAAAGCAGATCCCTTTCTTTTTAGAATTAAATCGGTGAATATTCAAACGGTCATAACTTTTGAACGGTGACTCCGATTGATCCGATTGAAATTGCGTTGGAAAGAGGACGACAATAGCTACCCTATAAAGGCAAAGCAGTACCATATCGTGCCCTTGATCTAAACAAGTATCACTATATATCGTACAAACTACTCTGAAATACAATACCTAGTACTATACTGGTAGTACTTTGCAGCCAAAATAGATCAATAGGGCTGATACCAACTGCACTATCCTATTACATAGTTGAAAGGATACGAATGTCGCCTAGAGGGGGGTGAATAGGCGATTAAAACTTTTCCTAGAGTGGATCAACAAAGGCGGAATAAAACTAGCGTTTACTACCGCTCGGCCCAAAAAACAGATCCCTTTCTTTTTAGAATTAAATCGGTGAATATTCAAATGGTCATAACTTTTGAATGGTGACTCCGATTGACCTGATTAAAATTGCGTTGGAAAGAGGACGGCAATAGCTACCCTATAAAGACAAAGCAGTACCATATTGTGCCCTGATCTAAACAATTATCAGTAAATATCGTACAAACTACTCTGAAATACAAGACCTAGTACTATACTGGTAGTACTTTGCAGCCAAAATAGTTCAATAGGGCTGATACCAACTGCACTATCCTATTACATAGTTGAAAGGATACGGATGTCGCCTATAGGGGGGGTGAATAGACGATTAAAACTTTTCCTAGAGTGCCTCAACAAAGGAGGAATAAAACTAGCGTTTACTACCGCTCGGCGCAGAAAACAGATCCCTTTATTTTTAGAATTAAATAGGTGAATATTCAAACGGTCATAACTTTTGAATGGTGACTCCGATTGACCCGATTCAAATTGCGTTGGAAAGAGAACGACAATAGCTACCCTATAAAGGCAAAGCAGTACCATATAATGCCCTTGATCTAAACATGTATCAGTATATATCATACAAACTACTCTGAAATACAAGACCTAGTACTATACTGGTAGTACTTTGTAGCCAAAATAGTTCAATAGGGCTGATACCAACTGCACTATCCTATTACATAGTTGAAAGGATACGGATGTCGCATAGAGGGGGTGGGGTGAATAGGCGATTAAAACTTTTCCTAGTGTAACACCCCGGTTCTGAAAAGACCGTGGCCTCTATGTGACATGCCAATCCTTGGATCGGTTCATTGGCCCACAATAGAATAAGATAGATAACATAGAAAAATAACCGTGTATCATGTACTACAAAGATCCAGAGTACCATTATTACAATAAAATCTTAGCATAAAGCTAGCTCAAATTATTCAGGTAGCAACATAAACAAATAAATCCTCCATTCTTCAAATTGCCCACAAGTGAACAAGTGCCGAGTGGAGTACCGTGGCCTATAAAGATCAATCAGAATCGGAATAACCTGCAACATGAAACGTAGCAGCCCCGAAGGGTCAATACATGGAATGTATGGCAAGTAGAGCTAGTAATGGAGACAATAGTACTAACATCTACATGCGTAATTGGCAATTGGAGCTGTGTCTGGCTTGCATTTGCAAATACATTTGTCCTACTTTCAAAAACAGTTTTCAATTTTCTTTGAAAAGATCCCAATTAAGTTAAACCCAACAATATTAAAACAATTATGAAATTAGAATGAGCGAGAAACATGTCATGGAATCAATATCTAGCAACTCAGTTGTCCATAACTGGGGACACGGCTAATCGATTAGTTTGTACACTCTGCAGAGGTTAGTACACTTTACCCATGTGACTTGGCCAGCCCAGCTCGTACCATCACTCTCATTTTGGGTGGTGATAGGGAGAAGTCCAAGAAGAGACTGTTCGGGAAGTAGCTCCTCAATCCCGACGCGCACCGGTCCAACCTACCAAAATTCTACATCTCTGGATACGCGGGATCGAGTTACCACAACCTACTAAGTCCAACCAACCGCCCATTTCATTATTGGCACATGGTTGTACACGTAAGCTACACAATAAAGAAGCCAATCAATTTCTCTCTATACCTGGGTGCCTTTCCGCAATTAAACCACCAAAATTTATCAATACCATCACACCTAGGGGGTTCATTGATTAAGTTGTTTTTAGTTTTCACAAACCAATACTTTGAGAACACAAGTATCATGATGTAACCCAGCCCTCGTTCATTATAGCATGGCTAAGCACATCTATCAACGGTGGTTCATCTACAAGGAGGGTCCTACCACATAATAGGACATAGTATAGCGATAGTATCATCCTACAAATGCATCTACAAAATACACGACAATGCATTGAAAATAGTAGGAAGATATCATGAACAAAGTAGCATCTACTTTCCTTCGTTGTAGCGGTCTGGAGCACAATCCTCACACGAGCAAGCGTTGCACTCAACACAATCTACACGATACAATTGCAATCATAAACAAACAATGCGCGAGCATATACAACAAATATGATGCATGAATGCAAGAACGACAAGTGAATTGGTTCTACAGCTGCACCACAACAGCCTATAACTTTACACTACCGATTGCATGCATGGAAAATAGTTTTAGCGCTAGGGAAACTATTAGACAAAAGTAAAGCTCACCACTAGAGCTAGAACTTAAATAATTCACTACCGGTAGTATACTGTTTGTAAAATCTTGGAAAAATTCTACCGCATAGGCATGGCTGATTAGAAACAGTACCAATTAGAATTACTCAAAAAGGAGTTATAAAACTTCCCGAGTAATTAAAACACTGCAGAAAGCCATTAGACAAATACTGCAGAAGTTTTTACTGTAATCCTACCTTTTTAATTCACGATGAGATTCCCCTCGTTCATACGAGTTCAGGGACATATCATACGTGATTTTTGGAGCTACGGATCTTTTTCTACGAATTTATTACTCTGAAAAGGCCACTAAATAGTTTGATTAAACTGTACTAAACTTGACAGTAAAAGTCTGAACCAAAGCTACAGCGAGATTCTACACGACTCACTGAACTCGTACATATTTTATTTGCAATTTTTGGCCAAGCGTTTTAATTTCTACGCAATTTACAAGATTTTAACGAAATCTGCCAATTAAAGGGATTAACGAAATTGACCAGTCAATTGTGTCTATTGACTGGTCAAAGCGTCTGCTGACTGGGCGTCTGACTTTTCAACGCCTGAGTCTGACCGGTCAAATAACGATCTAGTCCGCCGATCTGAGATCTGACGGTGGCTGCTGTCTTACCGGAAACGGACTCCGGAAGGTACGGCGAGTTCCGGACGGCGGTGTCTATCGGATCCAGCGTCGGGGTTCTTCCTGCACGGACGTACACGGTTAACTACGGGTCGACAATTAAATTTGCGCGCGAGGCGGCGCCAGACGCGCGCAGTGTGCGTGCATGTGCGCATGCGATGCGTACGCGGCGCGCGGGTGTGCATAGCACATGCGGCGCATCGCCGCAGCGCGCTGCTCGGCGGCGTGGCGCGGCAGCAGAGGGCGGCGACGGCAGCGGCAGCTGGGAGGCGGCCGAGGGCGGCGGCGGCGTGGCGGGCGGCGGGTGGAGCGGCGCATCAGCGGGCTTGGCGTGACGGCTCGGGCGAGGCGGCGCTGGCGGGTCGGCGCGCGGTGGCAGCGACGGCGGTAGATGGCGGCGGCGACGGTGACGATCGGCGGCGCGGAGGACGGGAATATAAAGAGGAGGAGGAGGCGAACCCGGCGGTGGTGGCGGCGGCGGCGAGATCGCCTCGAGGCGCGCGCGCACAGGAAGGAGAGAGGCGGCGGGGTCGGGCTGGGAGTTGGGCACGGGTTACGAGGCAGCGGTGGGTCCCCTTTTTAAGTAGTCCCGCGCGCGGAATCCTGAACTGAAACGGTCCAGAAACTGACTCCAACTCGGAAATCGGTCCGGATTTTCGGACAGTTTTCCGGCGGTTTACTAAAACGTCCGAGTCTTTTGCATACGAACTCCGATTTGAGCAATTCTCGCGCCTACGGGTTCGTATCGTCGAGGGGAACAATCTTCAGTCGAAGTTTGAGCGAAAACTCGAACCTACAGGGGTGGTTGTTGCAAGTTCCTCTAAAGCTCCCCGCAGGAACCTCGTATCGAAACAAAATAGGGTTTTGAAGATAGCGTTTCACCGAACCTTTCTACTCGACGGTTTTGCATGGAAATATATGATGCAATGCTATGAATGATATGCAAGACCAAATCTAAAATTTAGGATGTGACAAGACTAACCCCCTTAAGATGAATCTCGTCCTCGAGATTCGGCGCGGCTAGCAAATAGGTGTGGGTAGTCCTCTCGGATGTCATCCTCACACTCCCAAGTGGCTTCCTCTTCGGTGTGGTGGCTCCACTGTACTTTGCAAAACTTGATTGTCTTGGTACGGGTAGTCCTTTCTGTTGTCTCCAGAATCTTGACCGGTTTCTCCTCATAGGTCAAATCATTCTCAAGCTGAACCTCCTCTAGTGATACAGTGTCTCTCAATGGTGTATCCACCATCTCCGGATGGCACTTCTTCAGCTGGGACACGTGGAACACGTTGTGAACAGCAGACAGAGCTTCTGGCAACTTCAACTGGTAAGCAACTTCTCCTTTGCGTGCTAAGACCCGATACGGTCCAATAAATCGTGGTGCCAGCTTACCCTTAATACCAAATCTCTTGATTCCACGAAGCGGCGATACTCTGAGGTATGGTCTATCACCTATCTCATACACCACTTCCTTGCGCTTGGCGTCAGCGTAGCTCTTCTGCCTTGATTGTGCTACCTTCAGCCTGTCCCTAATCAAGGCGACCTTCTCCTCAGGGTGCTTGATCAAATCAGGTCCAAACAACTGACGTTCTCCTACTCCATCCCATAACAATGGTGTTCGGCACCGTTTCCCATATAGCACATCGAACGGTGACGTCTTGATGCTGGTTTGGTAGCTGTTGTTGTAGGAAAACTCCGCATACGGCAAATTCTCATCCCAACTAGAACCATGAGCCAAAGCGCAAGCTCTCAGCATGTCCTCTAAAATCTGATTATCCCTCTCGGTCTGTCCATCGGTCTGTGGGTGAAACGCTGTGCTAAACTCCAATCTAGTACCAAGTGACTCGTGTAGCTGGCGCCAGAAGTGTGAGGTAAATTGGGTGCCTCTATCAGATACGATACTTTTGGGAACTCCGTGTAGGCACACAATCTTGTCCATGTAAATCTTGGCTAACTTTGCACTCGTATAGGTTGTCTTTACCGGTATGAAGTGGTCTACCTTGGTAAAATGGTCGACCACTACCCAAATAGAGTCATACCCTGACCTGTCCTGGGCAATCCTGTGATAAAATCCATCCCCACTCTATCCCACTTCCATTCCGGCACGGGCAACGACTGTAGCAGTCCTGCTGGCTTCTAGTGTTCTACCTTTACTCGGCTACATACATCACATAGGGCAATATGCTCCGCGATGTCTCCCTTCATGTTGTTCCACCAGAATCTGTCCTTTAGGTCCATATACATCTTCGTATTGCCCGGATGTATGGAATATGGCGAGTCATGAGCTTCCTGCAGAATCAACTTCCTTATCTCGGGATCGTTGGGAACGCACAAACGATCTCCGTACCACAGGGTTCCTTGCTCATCCTTGCGGAATTCCCTTGCTCGACCTTCCTTCATCTTTTCCTTAACTTCATCTATCTCTTTGTCTCCTATCTGAGCTTTCCTGATTCTATCCTGTAGCGTTGGTTGGACTTCCATTGTTGCTAGGTATCCTTCAGACACTACTTCTAGTCTAAGGTCCTTGAATTGCTTGCACAAGTCCTCAGGCAATTCACCAATCGTCAATCCATTGGCATAAACCTTCCGGCTCAGAGCATCTGCTACTACATTGGCCTTTCCTGGGTGGTATTGTAGATTCATATCGTAATCCTTGATAAGCTCCAACCATCTCCTTTGTCTCATGTTCAATTCCTTCTGCGTGAATATGTACTTCAGGCTCTTGTGGTCGGTGTACACATCACAGTGTTTTCCCATTAAGTAATGCCTCCATACCTTGAGCGCATGAACCACTGATGCTAACTCCAAGTCGTGTGTGGGGTAATTCCGCTCATGGTGCTTGAGTTGTCGCGAGGAATATGACACTACTCTCCCATCTTGCATCAGCACACTCCCAAGTCCCTGTCGAGAAGCATCATAGTACACTTGGAAATCCTTCTGAAGATCTGGTAGACCTGAGAATAGGCGATACCGGTCGACGCTTGTTCTCGAATGGCCTCATATACGTCAGACCATTCAAATTTCCTCTCCTTCTTCAGAAGTTCAGTCATAGGCTTTGCAATCGTGGAAAAGTTTTCAATGAACCTCCGGTAATATCCAGCAAGTCCTAGAAAGCTTCGAATCTCTCCTGCATTCTTGGGCCCTTCCCACTCAGTTACTGCAGTCACTTTGTTTGGATCAACAGCAATTCCTTCTCCTGACACTACGTGTCCAAGAAACCCAACGGTGTTAAGCCAGAATTCACACTTGCTGAATTTGGCATACAGCTTGTGTTCCCTCAGCTTCTCCATAATCATCCTCAGATGTTTCTCATGCTCCGCATCATCCTTGGAATATATCAGTATGTCATCAATAAACACCACCACGAACTTGTCCAAATACTCCATAAATACCTTGTTCATCATGGTCATGAAGTATGCCGGGGCATTCGTTAGTCCAAAAGACATAACTGTATACTCATATAAACCATACCTAGTGGTGAAGGCGGTTTTTGGTACATCCTCCTCTCGGATCTTCAATTGGAAGTAGCCGGATCGCAGATCAATCTTGCTGAACACCTTTGCTCCTTCTAGTTGATCAAACAAATCATTTATGTTCGGCAGAGGGTACTTGTTCTTGATGGTTACTTCATTCAGCGAGCGATAGTCCACCACTAATCTCTTGGTGCTATCTTTCTTCTCCACAAACAGAACAGGTGCTCCCCATGACGACGCACTAGGCTGAATGAATCCCTTTTCCAGCTGCTCTTTCAACTGCTTCTTCAATTCCTTCAGCTCATCCACATCCATCTTATATGGTTTCTTCGCTATAGGTCCTGTTCCCGGCATCAGGTCGATAAGAAACTCCACATCCATGTCAGGTGGCATCCCTGGCAGCTCTTCCGGAAACACGTCGGGGTAATCCCTAATCACTGGCACAGTATCCATGCTAACCCCCTTAAGATAATTCAACTTACACCTTCCTGGTCGTGCAGCTGACTTGAATCTAATCCTCTTACCATCCGGGGTTTTGAGTGAAACAGCTCGCTGTGCACAATCTATGTGTCCCCCATGCATAGACATCCAATCCATACCCATAATAACGTCTAATTCCTGTGAATCCAACACTACCAAATGTGCAATGAAGTTGTGTGTTCCAATCCTCACATTTAAATCGCGGCATCCCGCACTAGCTATCATATCTCCTCCAGGTGAACTCACTCTAATAGACCTTTTCATAGACTCAGTAGGTAACTTATACTTATCCACAAATGCCCTTGATATGAATGAATGCGATGCACCAGTATCGAAAAGTATAAGTGTAGGGTAAGTGTTGATTGGGAACTTACCAATCACAAGGTCAGGCTCATCTGGAATCTCCTCCACATTCATGTGGTTCACTGTGGCCTTCTCATTGTTGGTTGGCTTCAGTCCTTTCCTCTCCGGACAGTTGTCAGCATAGTGTCCCTTCTGCTTGCACTTGAAGCACGTCACCTCACTCAGATCCTTCTTCACGAAGTTGCGATCACGGTTGCGGTCATGTCCACCGTGTCCTCCAGAGTGGTGAGAGTGTCCTCCCTTGTGGTTGTGGTGGCTGCTCCTATGGTTGTCATGACAATGTCCATCGCCTCCATGGTGGTGGCGGTCATGGCTCCCATGGTCACTCCCTCCATGCTTGGAGTATCCATCATATGAAGTGCGAGACTTGTGGTGTGAACCAGAGTGGTGATTGCTGTTCTTTCTCTTGCGGTTTCTCCACCTGCTTATGCTTCCCTTCCAAGATCCTAGCCTTGTCCATAAGCTCCTGGAAAGTGGGGCAGTAAACCACCAGTAGCTGCACTGAAAGCTCATCACTGAGGCCATCCAGGAATCTCTCCCTCCTTTTGGCATCAGTGTCAACATCCTCAGGTGCATAACGGGACAGGTTGTTGAACTCCTCAATGTACTCGGCCACGGTGCGATTGTTTTGGCGCAATTTGCTGAACTCCTTCCTCTTCAGGCTCAGAACTCCTGAAGACACGTGGTTGGTCCTGAAACCTTCCTCAAACATTGCCCAAGTCACGGTATCCAGCGGGTGGGTGATCTGAAATGTGTCCCACCAAGAAGCGGCTGGTCCCTCCAGTAAGTGAGCGGCAAAGCTCACCTTCTCAGCATCAGTGCATCCAATAGTTACTAGATCCTTGTTGACTGAACGCAACCAGTCGAGAGCGACCATTGGTTCCGTTGCAGTAGAGAACTTGGCTGGCATTAACCTCAGAAATCTGGTGAGAGCATCTCCTTGAGGCTGATTGTTTCCATTGTTGTTGTTCTGGTTTGCCATGAACTGGGTCATCACTTGGGTCAGCTGTGCCTGAGCTGCCATGAGCTTCTCCATCTCAGTGGGTTGGCGGCGGGGAGGCATCTGCGGTTCAGCATAGGTAAGTTTTAGAAAAAATCAACTACGATAATAGGATTCTACCCATGCATACGATCAAACCACAACAAACAATAGCAGACAATCACAAGCAAGCAACACATCAACAAACAAGCAGTCCAGCAACATCCCAGGTGTTATCCTAGCAGTATATACCTACTGAAATAGTTTTGCAAGAGCGGGCAATGGTTAACTAAACAATAGATCAACTACACAACCAAAACAGCAATTCTGCCAGAACTGTCCAACAGTGTTCACGAATTATTCCGCCTGACTTAAACTCGTCAGAAAATTTATCTGATTTTTGTGCATATAGCACAGAGAGTTTCGCATCAGCCCAATTTTTTTCATATTTTTCAGAGTTACCAGAAAAATATGAAAAATCGCGCAGTACTGTTGTATCAGCAGAAAAACTGCAGCGAAAATAACACAGATGATAACCAAATTGCCATAACTCTTTCATAAAATTTGCACAAATAAATCCTGGGATATTGGAGTACACAAATAAGCAACTAATCACTCCTAAACTAACACGAACTAAGCTTCACATCGATCAAGGCTAATCCTAACGAATTTGCCCAACGTGGACTAATTGGTGGACTTCTATCTACTTCTTGAAGAGATTGAGGTAGGTCCTTGCGGTCATGCGTTGGCGCTTCGGCTCGCGGTACAACCATGGCGGCGGAGTGTACACCTCTCCGGAACCATCACTTGAGACCTCAAACTCCACCTCTTCTGGATCCTGCTCTTCTTCTTTGTTCTCAGCTGCAACAGCAACAACTTCATCTCCTCCACCATCATCGTCTCCATCATCATCATCCTCGTCCTCATCATCATCATCGTCTCCACTGTCATCATCATCCCCATTGTTGCCATCATCTCCATTGTCATCATCAGAGGGCGGATTCAGCTGTGCTTGGAGAGCGGCAATCTGGGCGGTCATAGCTTCAATGGTTTGGTCCCTTTCCTGGACGGTCCCTTGCAACTGTTGTATGTTCTGGGTATTATCTTGCACAGTGCCATGCAGATGAGCTATGGTTTCATCTCTGGCTATCAGGGAAGTCTCCAGAACTCCCACAGCTTCATGCAAAGTGTCTATCTCTTGTCCTTGGACCACCATTCCATTGCTCGTAAAGTCTGCAATCTCCTTTAACATCCTCACCTTCTCTGCTAGAGCTCCATTCTCCCTCTCCATGTCCTCTATGTGCCTCCGACGTGGCGGCATGTTGTTCCTGTCGCCCGGGGTAATCACAATGTTCCCATCTTCATCACACCTTCCATAGTCACGGTAGGGTGAATCTGCAGGCAGTAGGTGTCGGACATAGTGGCACTGGCGAGACAGGGCTTCATGTATGGCCAAGTTGATTCCAAGTCCCTAGTTGCAGTATATCTTGGTGTAGACCAAGTGCGCGGGGTTTGGCAAGGTGGCATCTCTGAATATGAAAGTAGTGATCTCCCATGCATCCTCTCCATATCCATAGGTGTACAACCTTCTTCCCTTGAACATGGGCAGTGGCAATCCCAATGACTGCGAGAGCTGAGCTAACTGCCTGGCAAAGGGCCTTGGTGACTCCATGGTGACATACTCAGTCCTGACGTCTCCCATCTATCAAGTAAAAGAGGAAAGTGTGAGAATAGCATATGGTAAGAATTTACGAGGGTGAAAGGCATAAGATGAAAGAAAGAGTTAATATAGGCATTAATAATTCTATGGCTTCCTAATACAATCCTAGGTCACGATCCTACAGTCGACACACGGGCTCTGATACCATCCTGTAACACCCCGGTTCTGAAAAGACCGTGGCCTCTATGTGACATGCCAATCCTTGGATCGGTTCATTGGCCCACAATAGAGTAAGATAGATAACATAGAAAAATAAACGTGTATCATGTACTACAAAGATCCAGAGTACCATTATTACAATAAAATCTTAGCATAAAGCTAGCTCAAATTATTCAGGTAGCAACGTAAACAAATAAATCCTCCATTCTTCAAATTGCCCACAAGTGAACAAGTGCCGAGTTGAGTACCGTGGCCTATAACGATCAATCAGAATCGGAATAACCTGCAACATGAAACGTAGCAGCCCCGAAGGGTCAATACATGGAATGTATGGCAAGTAGAGCTAGTAATGGAGACAATAGTACTAACATCTACATGCATAATTGGCAATTGGAGCTGTGTCTGGCTTGCATTTGCAAATACATTTGTCCTACTTTCATAAATAGTTTTCAATTTTCTTTGAAAAGATCCCAATTAAGTTAACCCAACAATATTAAAACAATTATAAAATTAGAATGAGCGAGAAACATGTCATGGAATCAATATCTAGCAACTCAGTTGTCCATAACCGGGGATACGGCTAATCGATTAGTTTATACACTCTGCAGAGGTTAGTACACTTTACCCATGTGACTTGGCCAGCCCAGCTCGTACCATCACTCTCATTTTGGGTGGTGATAGGGAGAAGTCCAAGAAGAGACTGTTCGGGAAGTAGCTCCTCAATCCCGACGCGCACCGGTCCAACCTACCAAAATTCTACATCTCTGGATACACGGGTTCGAGTTACCACAACCTACTAAGTCCAACCAACCGCCCATTTCATTATTGGCACATGGTTATACATGTAAGCTACACAATAAAGAAGCCAATCAATTTCTCTCGATACCTAGGTGCCTTTCCGCAATTAAACCACCAAAATTTATCAATACCATCACACCTAGGTGGTTCATTGATTAAGTTGTTTTTAGTTTTCACAAACCAATACTTTGAGAACACAAGTATCATGATGTAACCCAGCCCTCGTTCATCATAGCATGGCTAAGCACATCTCTCAACGGTGGTTCATCTACAAGGAGGGTCCTACCACATAATAGGACATAGCATAGCGATAGTATCATCCTACACATACATCTACAAAATACACGACAATGCATTGAAAATAGTAGGACAATATCATGAACAAAGTAGCATCTACTTGCCTTGGTTGTAGCGGTCTGGAGCACAATCCTCACACGAGCAAGCGTTGCACTCAACACAATCTACACGATACAATTGCAATCATAAACAAACAATGAGCGAGCATATGCAACAAATATGATGCATGAATGCAAGAACGACAAGTGAATTGGTGCTACAGCTGCACCACAATAGCCTATAACTTAACACTACCGATTGCATGCATGGAAAATAGTTTTAGCGCTCGGGAAACTATTAGACAAAAGTAAAGCTCACCACTAGAGTTAGAATTTAAATAATTCACTACCGGTAGTATACTGTTTGTAAAATCTTGGAAAAGTTCTACCGCATAGGCATGGCTGATTAGAAACAGTACCAATTAGAATTACTCAAAAAGGAGTTATAAAACTTCCCGAGTAATTAAAACACTGCAGAAAGACATTAGACAAATACTGCAGAAGTTTTTACTGTAAGCCTACCTTTTTAATTCACGATGACATTCCCCTCGTTCATACGAGTTCAGGGACGTATCATACGCGATTTTTGGAGCTACGGATATTTTTCTACGAATTTATTACTCCGAAAAGACCACTAACTATTTTATTTGACAGTAAAAGTCTGAACCAAAGCTATAGCGAGATTCTACACGACTCATTGAACTCGTACATATTTTATTTGCAATTTTTGGCCAAGCGGTTTAATTTCTACGCAATTTACAAGATTCTACCGAAATCTGCCAATTAAAGGGATTAACGAAATTGACCAGTCAATTGTGTCATTGATCGGTCAAAGCGTCACGTTCGGCGCTGATTGGGCGTCTAACTGGTCAACGCCTGAGTCTGACCGGTCAACTAACGATCTAGGCCGCCGATCTGAGATCTGATGGTGGCTGCTGTCTTACCGGAAACGGATGGCGAAACGGACTCCGGAAGGTGCGGCGAGTTCCGGACGGCTGTTTCTATCGGATCCGGCGTCGGGGTTCTTCCTGCACGGACGTACACGGTTAACTACGGGTCGACAATTAAATTTGCGCGTGAGACGGCGCGCGTACATGCGTGTATGTGTGCGTGCATGTGCGCATGCGATGACGCGCACGTGCACGTGCGTGCGGTTGTGCATAGCACATGCGGGGTGCGGGTGTGTATAGCACATGCGGCAGCCGGCCTTCAGCGGCAGCGGCTTCGGCGGCGTGAGGCGGCGGCGGCGGCGGCGGCGCTGAGAGGCGGCCGAGGCGGCGGCGAAGCGCGGCGATGCGGCGGCGGGTGGAGCGGCGCAGCAGCCTTGGTGGCGCGCTCGGTGGCGGAGGCGGCGCTGACGGCGGGTCGGCGATGGCGGTAGATGGCGGCGGCGCGGAGGACGGGAATAGAAAGAGGAGAAGGAGGCGAACCCGGCGGTGGTGGCGGCGATGGCCGGCGGCGGCGAGGTGGTTGGGAGGCGGCGGCGGCGAGATCGCCTCGGGGCGCGTGCGCACAGGGAGGAGAGAGGCGGCGGGGTCGGGCTGGGAGTTGGGCGGTGGGTCTCCTTTTTAAGTAGTCCCGCGCGCGGAATCCTGAACTGAAACGGTCCAAAAACTGACTCCAACTCGGAAATCGGTCCGGATTTTCGGACAGTTTTCCGGCGGTTTACTAAAACGTCCGAGTCTTTTGCATACGAACTCCGATTTGAGCGATTCTCGCGCCTACGGGTTCGTATCATCGAAGGGAACAACCTTCAGTCGAAGTTTGAGCGAAAATTCAAACCTACAGGGGTGGTTATTCCAAGTCCCTCTAAAGCTCCCCGCAGGAACCTCGTATCGAAACAAAATAGGGTTTTGAAGATAGCGTTTCGCCGAACCTTTCTACTCGACGTTTTTGCATGGAAAGATATGATGCAATGCTATGAATGATATGCAAGACCAAATCTAAAATTTGGGATGTGACACCTAGAGTGGCTCAAGAAAGGCAGAATAAAACTAGCGTTTACTACCGCTCGACCCAGAAAACAGATCCCTTTCTTTTTAGAATTAAATCTGTGAATATTCAAACGGTCATTACTTCTGAACGGTCACTCCGATTGACCCGATTAAAATTGCGTTGGAAAGAGGACGACAATAGCTACACTATAGAGGCAAAGCAGTACCATATCGTGCCCTTGATCTAAACAAGTATCAAGATATATCGTATAAACTACTCTGAAATACAAGACCTAGTACTATACTGGTAGTACTTTGCAGCCAAAATAGTTCAATAGGGCTGATACCAACCGCACTATCCTATTACATAGTTGAAAGAATACGGATGTCTCCTAGAGGGGGTGAATAGGGGATTAAAACTTTTCCTAGAGTGGCTCAACAAAGGCGGAATAAAACTAGCGTTTGCTACCCTCGGCCCAGAAAACAAATTTCTTTCTTTTTAGAATTAAATCGGTTAATATTCAAACGGTTATAACATTCGAATGGTGACTCCGATTGACCCGATTCAAATTGCATTGAAAAGAGGACGACAATAGATACCCTATAAAGGCAAAGCAATACCATATCGTGCCCTTGATCTAAACAAGTATCAGTATATATCGTACAAACTACTCTGTAATACAAGACCTAGTACTATACTGGTAGTACTTTGCAGCCAAAATAGTTCAATAGGACTGATACCGACTAGACTATCCTATTACATAGTTGAAAGGATACGGATGTCGCCTAGAGGGGGGTGAATAGGCGATTAAAACTTTTCGTAGAGTGGATCAACAAAGATGGAATAAAACTAGCGTTTAGTACCGCTCGGCCCAGAAAACTGATCCCTTTCTTTTTAGAATTAAATCGGGGAATCTTCAAACGGTCATAACTTTTGAACGGTGACTCCGATTGACCCGATTGAAATTGTGTTAGAAAGAGGAGGACAATAGCTACCCTATAAAGGAAAAGCAGTACCATATCGTGCCCTTGATCTAAACAAGTATCAGTATATATCGTACAAACTACTCTAAAATACAAGACCTAGTACTACACTGGTAGTACTTTGCAGCCAAAATAGTTCAATAGGGTTGATATCGACTAGACTATCCTATTACATAGTTGAAAGGATACTGATGTCGCCTAGAGGGGGTGGGGTGAATAGGCGATTAAAACTTTTCCTAGAGTGGCTCAACAAAGGCGGAATAAAACTAGCGTTTACTACCGCTCGGCCCAGAAAACAGATCCCTTTCTTTTTAGAATTAAATAGGTGAATATTCAAACGGTCATAACTTTTGAATGGTGACTCCGATTGACCCGATTCAAATTGCGTTGGAAAGAGAACGACAATAGCTACCCTATAAAGGCAAAGCAGTACCATATCGTGCCCTTGATCTAAACATGTATCTGTATATATCATACAAACTACTCTGAAATACAAGACCTAGTACTATAATGGTAGTACTTTGTAGCCAAGATAATTCAATAGGGCTGATACCAACTGCACTATCCTATTACATAGTTGAAAGGATACGGATGTCGCATAGAGGGGGGTGAATAGGCGATTAAAACTTTTCGTAGAGTGGATCAACAAAGGCAGAATAAAACTAGCGTTTACTACCGCTCGGCGCAGAAAACATATCCCTTTCTTTTTAGAATTAAAACGATGAATATTCAAACGGTCATAACTTTTGAATGGTGACTCCGATTGACCCGATTCAAATTGCGTTCGAAAGAGAACGACAATACCTACCGTATAAAGGCAAAGCAATACCATATCGTGCGCTTGATCTAAACAAGTATCAATATATATTATACAAACTACTCTGAAATACAAGACCTAGTACTATATTGGTAGTACTTTGCAGCCAAAATAGTTCAATAGGGCTGATACCAACAGCACTATCCTATTACATAGTTGAAAGGATACGGATGTCGCCTAGAGGTGGGTGAATAGGCGATTGAAACTTTTCCTAGAGTGGCTCAACAAAGGCGGAATAAAACTAGCGTTTACTACCGCTCGACCAAGATAACAGATCCCTTTCTTTTTAGAATTAAATCGGTAAATATTCAAACGGCCATAACTTTTGAACGCTGACTCCGATTGACCCGATTAAAATTACGTTGGAAAGAGGACGACAATAGCTACCCTATAAAGGCAAAGCAGTACCATATCGTGCCCTTGATCTAAACAAGTATCAGTATATATCGTACAAACTACTCTGACATATAAGACCTAGTACTATACTGGTAGTACTTTGCAGCCAAAATAGTTCAATAGGGCTGATACCGACTAGACTATCCTATTACGTAGTTGAAAGGATGCTGATGTCGCCTAGAGGGGGTGGGGTGAATAGGCGATTAAAACTTTTCCTAGAGTGGATCAAGAAAGGCAGAATAAAACTAGCGTTTACTACCAAAAAAAACAGATCCCTTTCTTTTTAGAATTAAATCGGTGAATATTCAAACGGTCATAACTTTTGAACGGTCACTCCGATTGACCCGATTGAAATTGCGTTGGAAAGAGGACGACAATAGCTAACCTATAAAGGCAAAGCAGTACCATATCGTGCCCTTGATCTAAACAAGTATCAAGATATATCGTATAAACTACTCTGAAATACAAGACCTAGTACTATACTGGTAGTACTTTGCAGCCAAAATAGTTCAATAGGGCTGATACCAACCGCACTATCCTATTACATAGTTGAAAGGATACGGATGTCGCTTAGAGGGGGGGTGAATAGGCGATTGAAACTTTTCCTAGAGTGGCTCAACAAAGGCGGAATAAAACTAGCGTTTACTACCGCTCGGCCCAGAAAACAGATTCCTTTCTTCTTAGAATTAAATCGGTGAATATTCAAACGGTTATAACTTTCAAATGGTGGCTCCGTTTGACCCGATTCAAATTGAGTTGGAAAGAGGACGGCAATAGCTACCCTATAAAGGCAAAGAAATACCATATCGTGCCCTTGATCTAAACAAATATCAGTATATATCGTAAAAACTACTCTAAAATACAAGACCTAGTACTATACTGGTACTACTTTGCAGCCAAAATAGTTCAATAGGGCTGATACCGACTAGGCTATCCTATTACATAGTTGAAAGGATACTGATGTCGCCTAGATGGGGGTGGGGTGAATAGGCGATTAAAACTTTTCCTAGAGTGGCTCAACAAAGGCGGAATAAAACTAGTGTTTACTACCGCTCGGCCCAGAAAATAGATCCGTTTCTTTTTAGAATTAAATCGGTGAATATTCAAACGGTCATAACTTTTGAACGGTCACTCCGATTGACCCGATTGAAATTGCGTTGGAAAGAGGACGACAATAGCTACCCTACAAAGGCAAAGCAGTACCATATCGTCCCCTTGATCTAAACAAGTATCAAGATATATCGTATAAACTATTCTGAAATACAAGACCTAGTACTATACTGGTAGTACTTTGCAGCCAAAATAGTTCAATAGGGCTGAGACCAACCGCACTATCCTATTACATAGTTGAAAGGATACGTATGTCGCCTAGAGGGGGGGTGAATAGGCGATTAAAAGTTTTCCTAGAGTGGCTCAACAAAGGCGGAATAAAACTAGCGTTTACTACCGCTTGGCCCAGAAAACAGATTCCTTTCCTTTTAGAATTAAATCGGTGTATATTCAAACGGTTATAACTTTCGAATGGTGACTCCGATTGACCCGATTCAAATTGCGTTGGAAAGAGGACGACAATAGCTACCCTATAAAGGCAAAGCAATACCATATCGTGCCCTTGATCTAAACAAGTATCATTATATATCGTATAAACTACTCTGAAATACAAGACCTAGTACTATACTGGTAGTACTTTGCAGCCAAAATAGTTCAATAGGGCTGATAACAACCGCACTATCATGTTACATAGTTCAAAGGATACGGATGTCGCCTAGAGGGGAGTGAATAGGCGATTAAAACTTTTCCTAGAGTGGCTCAACAAAGGCGGAATAAAACTAGCGTTTACTACCGCTCGGCCCAGAAAACAGATTCCTTTCTTTTTAGAATTAAATTGGTGAATATTCAAACGGTTATAACTTTCAAATGGTGACTCCGATTGACCCGATTCAAATTGCGTTGGAAAGAGGACGACAATAGCTACCTTATAAAGGCAAAGCAATACCATATCGTGCCCTTTATCTAAACAAGTATCGCTATATATCTTACAAACTACTCTAAAATACAAGACCTAGTACTATACTGGTAGTACTTTGCAGCCAAAATAGTTCAATAGGGCTGATACCAACTACACTATCCTATTACATAGTTGAAAGGATATAGATGTCGCCTAGATGGGGGTGAATAGGCGATTAAAACTTTACCTAGAGTGGCTCAACAAAGGCAGAATAAAACTAGCGTTTACTACCGCAAGACCCAGAAAACTGATCCCTTTCTTTTTAGAATTAAATCGGGGAATATTCAAACGGTCATAACTTTTGAACGGTGACTCTGATTGACCCAATTGAAATTGCGTTGGAAAGAGGACGATAATAGCTAACCTATAAAGGCAAAGCAGTACCATATCGTGCCCTTGATCTAAACAAGTATCAGTACATAACTTACAAACTACTCTGAAATACAAGACCTAGTACTATACTGGTAGTACTTTGCAGCCAAAATAGTTCAAGAGGGCTGATACCAACTGCACTATCCTATTACATGGTTGAAAGGATACGGATGTCGCCTAGAGGCGGAGTGAATAGGCTATTAAAACTTTTCCTAGAGTGGCTCAACAAAGGCGGACTAAAACTAGAGTTTACTACCGCTCGGCCCAGAAAACAGATCCCTTTCTTTTTAGAATTAAATCGGTGAATATTCAAATGGTCATAACTTTTGAATCGTGACTCCGATTGACCTGATTCAAATTGCGTTTGAAAGAGGACGATAATAGCTACCATATAAAGACAAAGCAATACCATATCGTGCCCTTGATCTAAACAATTATCAGTATATATCGTATAAACTATTTTGAAATACAAGACCTAGTACTATATTGGTAGTACTTTGCAGCCAAAATAGTTCAATAGGGCTGATACCGACTGGACTATCCTATTACATAGTTGAAAGGATACGGATGTCGCCTAGAGGGGGTGGGGTGAATAGGCTATTAAAATTTTTCCTAGAGTGGCTCGACAAAGGCGTAATAAAACTAGCGTTTACTACCGCTCGGCCCAGAAAACAGATCCCTTTCTTTTTAGAATTAAATCAGTGAATATTCAAGTGGTCATAACTTTTGAACAGTGACTCCGATTGACTTGATTCAAATTACGTTGGAATGAGGACGGCAATAGATACCCTATAAAGGCAAAGCTGTACCACACCGTGCCCTTGATCTAAACAAGTATCAGTATATATCGTACAAACTACTCTGTAATACAAGAGCTAGTACTATACTGGTAGTACTTTGCAGCCAAAATAGTTCAATAGGGCTGATACCGACTAGACTATCCTATTACATAGTTGAAAGGATACGGATGTCGCCTAGAGGGGGGTGAATAGGCGATTAAAACTTTTCGTAGAGTGGATCAACAAAGATGGAATAAAACTAGCGTTTAGTACCGCTCGGCCCAGAAAACTGATCCCTTTCTTTTTAGAATTAAATCGGGGAATCTTCAAACGGTCATAACTTTTGAACGGTGACTCCGATTGACCCGATTGAAATTGTGTTACAAAGAGGACGACAATAGCTACCCTATAAAGGAAAAGCAGTACCATATCGTGCCCTTGATCTAAACAAGTATCAGTATATATCGTACAAACTACTCTAAAATACAAGACCTAGTACTACACTGGTAGTACTTTGCAGCCAAAATAGTTCAATAGGGTTGATATCCACTAGACTATCCTATTACATAGTTGAAAGCATACTGATGTCGCCTAGAGGGGGTGGGGTGAATAGGCGATTAAAACTTTTCCTAGAGTGGCTCAACAAAGGCGGAATAAAACTAGCGTTTACTACCGCTCGTAAAATGCATCCTTTCTTTTTAGAATTAAATAGGTGAATATTCAAACGGTCATAACTTTTCAATGGTGACTCCGATTGACCCGATTCAAATTGCGTTGGAAAGAGAACGACAATAGCTACCCTATAAAGGCAAAGCAGTACCATATCGTGCCCTTGATCTAAACATGTATCAGTATATATCATACAAACTACTCTGAAATACAAGACCTAGTACTATAATGGTAGTACTTTGTAGCCAAGATAGTTCAATAGGGCTGATACCAACTGCATTATCCTATTACATAGTTGAAAGGATACGGATGTCGCATAGAGGGGGGTGAATAGGCGATTAAAACTTTTCGTAGAGTGGATCAACAAAGGCAGAATAAAACTAGCGTTTACTACCGCTCGGCGCAGAAAACATATCCCTTTCTTTTTAGAATTAAATCGATGAATATTCAAACGGTCATAACTTTTGAATGGTGACTCCGATTGACCCGATTCAAATTGCATTCGAAAGAGAACGACAATACCTACCGTATAAAGGCAAAGCAGTACCATATCGTGCGCTTGATCTAAACAAGTATCAATATATATTATACAAACTACTCTGAAATACAAGACCTAGTACTATATTGGTAGTACTTTGCAGCCAAAATAGTTCAATAGAGCTGATACCAACAGCACTATCCTATTACATAGTTGAAAGGATACGGATGTCGCCTAGAGGGGGGTGAATAGGCGATTTAAACTTTTCCTAGAGTGGCTCAACAAAGGCGGAATAAAACTAGCGTTTACTACCGCTCGACCAAGATAACAGATCCCTTTCTTTTTAGAATTAAATCGGTGAATATTCAAACGGCCATAACTTTTGAACGCTGACTCCGATTGACCCGATTAAAATTACGTTGGAAAGAGGACGACAATAGCTACCCTATAAAGGCAAAGCAGTACCATATCGTGCCCTTGATCTAAACAAGTATCAGTATATATCGTATAAACTACTCTGAAATATAAGACATAGTACTATACTGGTAGTACTTTGCAGCCAAAATAGTTCAATAGGGCTGATACCGACTAGACTATCATATTACGTAGTTGAAAGGATGCTGATGTCGCCTAGAGGGGGTGGGGTGAATAGGCGATTAAAACTTTTCCTAGAGTGGATCAAGAAAGGCAGAATAAAACTAGCGTTTACTACCGCTCGGCCCAAAAAACAGATCCCTTTCTTTTTAGAATTAAATCGGTGAATATTCAAACGGTCATAACTTTTGAACGGTCACTCCGATTGACCCGATTGAAATTGCGTTGGAAAGAGGACGACAATAGCTACCCTATAAAGGCAAAGCAGTACCATATCGTGCCCTTGATCTAAACAAGTATCAAGATATATCGTATAAACTACTCTGAAATACAAGACCTAGTACTATACTGGTAGTACTTTGCAGCCAAAATAGTTCAAAAGGGCTGATACCAACCGCACTATCCTATTACATAGTTGAAAGGATACGAATGTCGCTTAGAGGGGGGGTGAATAGGCGATTAAAACTTTTCCTAGAGTGGCTCAACAAAGGCGAAATAAAACTAGCGTTTACTACCGCTCGGCCCAGAAAACAGATTCCTTTCTTTCTAGAATTAAATCGGTGAATATTCAAACGGTTATAACTTTCAAATGGTGACTCCGTTTGACCCGATTCAAATTGCGTTGGAAAGAGGACGGCAATAGCTACCCTATAAAGGCAAAGCAATACCATATCGTGCCCTTGATCTAAACAAATATCAGTATATATCGTAAAAACTACTCTAAAATACAAGACCTAGTACTATACTGGTAGTACTTTGCAGCCAAAATAGTTCAATAGGGCTGATACCAATACACTATCCTATTACATAGTTGAAAGGATACGGATGTCGCCTAGATGGGGGTTAATAGGCGATTAAAACTTTTCCTAGAGTGGCTCAACAAAGGTGGAATAAAACTAGCGTTTACTACCGCTCGGCCCAGAAAACTGATCCCTTTCTTTTTAGAATTAAATCGGGGAATATTCAAACGGCCATAACTTTTGAACGGTGACTCCGATTGACCCGATTGAAATTGTGTTGGAAAGAGGACGACAATAGCTACCCTATAAAGGCAAAGCAGTACCATATCGTGCCCTTGATCTAAACAAGTATCAGTATATATCGTACAAACTACTCTGAAATACAAGACCTAGTACTATACTGGTAGTACTTTGCAGCCAAAATAGTTCAATAGGGCTGATACCGACTAGGCTATCCTATTACATAGTTGAAAGGATACTGATGTCGCCTAGAGGGGGTGGGGTGAATAGGCGATTAAAACTTTTCCTAGAGTGGCTCAACAAAGGCGGAATAAAACTAGTGTTTACTACCGCTCGGCCCAGAAAATAGATCCGTTTCTTTTTAGAATTAAATCGGTGAATATTCAAACGGTCATAACTTTTGAACGGTCACTCCGATTGACCCGATTGAAATTGCGTTGGAAAGAGGACGACAATAGCTACCCTATAAAGGAAAAGCAGTACCATATCGTCCCCTTGATCTAAACAAGTATCAAGATATATCGTATAAACTATTCTGAAATACAAGACCTAGTACTATACTGGTAGTACTTTGCAGCCAAAATAGTTCAATAGGGCTGAGACCAACCGCACTATCCTATTACATAGTTGAAAGGATACGGATGTCGCCTAGAGGGGGGGTGAATAGGCGATTAAAACTTTTTCTAGAGTGGCTCAACAAAGGCGGAATAAAACTAGCGTTTACTACCGCTCGGCCCAGAAAACAGATTCCTTTCCTTTTAGAATTAAATCGATGTATATTCAAACGGTTATAACTTTCGAATGGTGACTCCGATTGACCCGATTCAAATTGCGTTAGAAAGAGGACGACAATAGCTACCCTATAAAGGCAAAGCAATACCATATCGTGCCCTTGATCTAAACAAGTATCATTATATATCGTATAAACTACTCTGAAATACAAGACCTAGTACTATACTGGTAGTACTTTGCAGCCAAAATAGTTCAATAGGGCTGATAACAACCGCACTATCCTGTTACATAGTTGAAAGGATATGGATGTCGCCTAGAGGGGAGTGAATAGGCGATTAAAACTTTTCCTAGAGTGGCTCAACAAAGGCGGAATAAAACTAGCGTTTACTACCGCTCGGCCCAGAAAACAGATTCCTTTCTTTTTAGAATTAAATCGGTGAATATTCAAACGGTTATAACTTTCAAATGGTGACCCCGATTGACCCGATTCAAATTGCGTTGGAAAGAGGACGACAATAGCTACCTTATAAAGGCAAAGCAATACCATATCGTGCCCTTGATCTAAACAAGTATCAGTATATATCTTACAAACTACTCTAAAATTCAAGACCTAGTACTATACTGGTAGTACTTTGCAGCCAAAATAGTTCAATAGGGCTGATACCAACTACACTATCCTATTACATAGTTGAAAGGATACAGATGTCGCCTAGATGGGGGTGAATAGGCGATTAAAAAGTTTACCTAGAGTGGCTCAACAAAGGTGGAATAAAACTAGCGTTTACTATCGCTCGGCCCAGAAAACTGATCCCTTTGTTTTTAGAATTAAATCGGGGAATATTCAAACGGTCATAACTTTTGAATGGTGACTCCGATTGGCCCGATTGAAATTGTGTTGAAAAGAGGACGACAATAGATACCCTATAAAGGAAAAGCAGTACCATATTGTGCCCTTGATCTAAAAAAGTATCACTATATATCGTACAAACTACTCTGAAATACAAGACCTAGTACTATATTAGTAGTACTTTGCAGCCAAAATAGTTCAATAGGGTTGATATCCACTAGACTATCCTATTACATGGTTGAAAGGATACTGATGTCGCCTAGAGGGGGTGGGGTGAATAGGCGATTAAAATTTTTCCTAGCGTGGCTCAACAAAGGCGGAATAAAAATAGCCTTTACTAACGATCGGCCCAGAAAACAGATCCCTTTCTTTTTAGAATTAAATCGATGAATATTCAAACGGTCATAACTTTTAAACGGTGACTCCGATTGACCCGATTGAAATTGCGTTGGAAAGAGGACGACAATAGCTACCCTATAAAGGCAAAGCACTACCATATCGTGCCCTTGATCTAAACAAGTATCAGGACATATCGTACAAACTACTCTGAAATACAAGACCTAGTACTATACTGGTAGTACTTTGCAGCCAAAATAGTTCAATAGGGCCGATACCAACCGCACTATCCTATTACATAGTTGAAAGGATACGGATGTCGCCTAGAGGGGGGGTGAATAGGCGATTAAAACTTTTCCTAGAGTGGCTCAACAAAGGCGGAATAAAACTAGCGTTTACTACCGCTCGGCCCAGAAAACAGATTCCTTCCCTTTTAGAATTAAATCGATGTATATTCAAACGGTTATAACTTTCGAATGGTGACTCCGATTGACCCGATTCAAATTGCGTTGGAAAGAGGACGACAATAGCTACCCTATAAAGGCAAAGCAATACCATATCGTGCCCTTGATCTAAACAAGTATCATTATATATCGTATAAACTACTCTAAAATACAAGACCTAGTACTATACTGGTAGTACTTTGCAGCCAAAATAGTTCAATAGGGCTGATAACAACCGCACTATCCTGTTACATAGTTGAAAGGATACGGATGTCGCCTAGAGGGGAGTGAATAGGCGATTAAAACTTTTCCTAGAGTGGCTCAACAAAGGCGGAATAAAACTAGCGTTTACTACCGCTTCGTAAAAACAGATTCCTTTCTTTTTAGAATTAAATCGGTGAATATTCAAACGGTTATAACTTTCAAATGGTGACTCCGATTGACCCGATTCAAATTGCGTTGGAAAGAGGACGACAATAGCTACCTTATAAAGGCAAAGCAATACCATATCGTGCCCTTGATCTAAACAAGTATCAGTATATATCTTACAAACTACTCTAAAATTCAAGACCTAGTACTATACTGGTAGTACTTTGCAGCCAAAATAGTTCAATAGGGCTGATACCAACTACACTATCCTATTACATAGTTGAAAGGATACATATGTCGCCTAGATGGGGGTGAATAGGCGATTAAAACTTTACCTAGAGTGGCTCAACAAAGGCAGAATAAAACTAGCGTTTACTACCGCAAGACCCAGAAAACTGATCCCTTTATTTTTAGAATTAAATCGCTGAATATTCAAACGGTCATAACTTTTGAATCGTGACTCCGATTGACCTGATTCAAATTGCGTTTGAAAGAGGACGATAATAGCTACCATATAAAGACAAAGCAATACCATATCGTGCCCTTGATCTAAACAATTATCAGTATATATCGTATAAACTATTTTGAAATACAAGACCTAGTACTATATTGGTAGTACTTTGCAGCCAAAATAGTTCAATAGGGCTGATACCGATTGGACTATCCTATTACATTGTTGAAAGGATACGGATGTCGCCTAGAGGGGGTGGGGTGAATAGGCTATTAAAATTTTTCCTAGAGTGGCTCGACAAAGGCGTAATAAAACTAGCGTTTACTACCGCTCGGCCCAGAAAACAGATCCATTTCTTTTTAGAATTAAATCATTGAATATTCAAGTGGTCATAACTTTTGAACAGTGACTCCGATTGACTTGATTCAAATTACGTTGGAAAGAGGACGACAATAGCTACCCTATAAAGGCAAAGCTGTACCACACCGTGCCCTTGATCTAAACAAGTATCAGTATATATCGTACAAACTACTCTGAAATAAAAGACCTAGTACTATACCGGTAGTACTTTGCACCCAAAATAGTTCAATAGGGATGATACCAACTGCACTATCCTATTACATAGTGGAAAGGATACGGATGTCGCCTAGAGGGGGGTGAATAGGCGATTAAAACTTTTCCTAGAGTGGCTCAACAAAGGCGAAATAAAACTAGCGTTTACTACCGCTCGGCCCAGAAAACAGATCCCTTTCTTTTTAAAATTAAATTGGTGAATATTAAAACGGTCAAAACTTTTGAATGGTGACTACTCCGATTGACCTGATTCAAATTGCGTTGGAAAGAGGACGGCAATAGTTACCCTATAAAGACAAAGCAGTACCATATCGTGCCCTGATATAAACAAGTATCAATATATATCGTACAAACTACTCTGAAATACAAGACCTAGTACTATACTGGTAGTACTTTGCAGCCAAAATAGTTCAATAGGGCTGATACCAACCGCACTATCCTTTTACATAGTTGAAAGGATACGAATGTCGCCTAGAGGGGGGTGAATAGGCGATTAAAACTTTTCGTAGAGTGGCTCAACAAATGGGAATAAAACTAGCATTTACTACGGCTCGGCCCAGAAAACTGATCCCTTTCTTTTTAGAATTGAATCGGTGAATATTCAAATGGTCATAACTTTTGAATGGTGATTCCCATTGGCCCGATTCAAATTGCGTTGGAAAGAAGACGACAATAGCTACCCTATAAAGGCAAAGCAGTACCATATCGTGCCCTTGATCTAAACATGTATCAGTATATATCGTACAAACTACTCTGAAATACAAAACCTAGTATTATACTGGTAGTACTTTACAGCCGAAATAGTTCAATAGGCCTGATACCATCTACACTATCCTATTACATAGTTGTAAGGATACGGATGTCGTCTAGAGGGGGGTGAATAGGCGATTAAAACTTTTCCTAGAGTGCCTCAACAAAGGCAGAATAAAACTAGCGTTTACTACCGCAAGACCCAGAAAACTGATCCCTTTCTTTTTAGAATTAAATCGGGGAATATTCAAACGGTCATAACTTTTGAACGGTGACTCTGATTGACCCAATTCAAATTGCGTTGGAAAGAGGACGATAATAGCTAACCTATAAAGGCAAAGCAGTACCATATCGTGCCCTTGATCTAAACAAGTATCAGTACATAACTTACAAACTACTCTGAAATACAAGACCTAGTACTATACTGGTAGTACTTTGCAGCCAAAATAGTTCAAGAGGGCTGATACCAACTGCACTATCCTATTACATAGTTGAAAGGTTACGGATGTCGCCTAGAGGCGGAGTGAATAGGATATTAAAACTTTTCCTAGAGTGGCTCAACAAAGGCGGACTAAAAATAGAGTTTACTACCTCTCGGCCCAGAAAACTTATCCCTTTCTTATTAGAATTAAATCGAGGAATATTCAAACGGTCATAACTTTTGAACGGTGACTCCGATTGACCTGATTCAAATTGCGTTGGAAAGAGGACGATAATAGCTACCCTATAAAGGCAAATCAGTACCATATCGTGCCCTTGCTCTAAACAAGTATCAGTACATAGCTTACAAACTACTCTGAAATACAAGACCTAGTACCATACTGGTAGTACTTTGCAGCCAAAATAGTTCAAGAGGGCTGATACCAACTGCACTATCCTATTACATAGTTGAAAGGATACGGATGTCGCCTAGAGGGGGGGTGAATAGGCTATTAAAACTTTTCCTAGAGTGGCTCAACAAAGGAGGAATAAAACTAGCGTTTACTACCGCTCGGCCCAGAAAACAGATCCCTTTCTTTTTAGAATTAAATCGGTGAATATTCAAACGGTCATAACTTTTGAATCGTGACTCCGATTGACCTGATTCAAATTGCGTTTGAAAGAGGACGACAATACCTACCCTATAAAGGCAAAGCAATACCATATCGTGCCCTTGATCTAAACAATTATCAGTATATATCGTTCAAACGACTCTGAAATACAAGACCTAGTACTATACTGGTAGTACTTTGCAGCCAAAATACTTCAATAGGGCTGATACCGACTCGACAATCCTATTACATAGTTGAAAAGATACGGATGTCGCCTAGAGGGGGTGGGGTGAATAGGCTATTAAAACTTTTCCTAGAGTGGCTCGACAAAGGCGGAATAAAACTAGCGTTTACTATCGCTCGGCCCAGAAAACAGATCCCTTTCTTTTTAGAATTAAATTAGTGAATATTCAAACGGTCATAACTTTTGAACGGTGACTCCGATTGACCTTATTCAAATTGCGTTGGAAAGAGGACGACAATAGCTACCCTATAAAGGCAAAGCAGTATCATATCGTGCCCTTGATCTAAACAAGTATCAATATATATCGTCAAAACTACTCTCAAATACAAGACCTAGTACTATACCGGTAGTACTTTGCACCCAAAATAGTTCAATAGGGCTGATACCAACTGCACTATCCTATTACATAGTTGAAAGGATACGGATGTCGCCTAGAGGGGGGTGAATAGGCGATTAAAACTTTTCCTATAGTGGCTCAACAAAGGCGGAATAAAACTAGCGTTTACTACCGCTCGGCCCAGAAAACAGATCCCTTTCTTTTTAGAATTAAATCGGTGAATATTCAAACGGTCAAAACTTTTGAATGGTGACTCTGGTTGACCTGATTCAAATTGCGTTGGAAAGAGGACGACAATAGATACCCTATAAAGACAAAGCAGTACCATATCGTGCCCTGATATAAACAAGTATCAATATATATCAAACAAACTACTCTGAAATACAAGACCTAGTACTATACTGGTAGTACTTTGCTGCCAAAATAGTTCAATAGGGCTGATACCAACCGCACTATCCTATTACATAGTTGAAAGGATACGGATGTCGCCTAGAGGGGGGGTGAATAGGCGATTAAAACTTTTCCTAGAGTGGCTCAACGAAGGCGGAATAAAACTAGCGTTTACTACCGCTCGGCCCAGAAAACTGATCCCTTTCTTTTTAGAATTAAATTAGTGAATATTCAAACGGTCATAACTTTGAACGGTGACTCCGATTGACCTGATTCAAATTGCGTTGGAAAGAGGACGACAATAGCTACCCTATAAAGGCAAAGAAGTACCATATCGTGCCCTTGATCTAAACAAGTATCAGTATATATCGTCAAAACTACTCTCAAATACAAGACCTAGTACTATACTGGTAGTACTTTGCACCCAAAATAGTTCAATAGGGCTGATACTAACTGCACTATCCTATTACATAGTTGAAAGGATACGGATGTCGCCTAGAGGGGGGTGAATAGGCGATTAAAACTTTTCCTATAGTGGCTCAACAAAGGCGGAATAAAACTAGCGTTTACTACCGCTCGGCCCAGAAAACAGATCCCTTTCTTTTTAGAATTAAATCGGTGAATATTCAAACGGTCAAAACTTTTGAATGGTGACTCCGGTTGACCTGATTCAAATTGCGTTGGAAAGAGGACGACAATAGCTACCCTATAAAGACAAAGCAGTACCATATCGTGCCCTGATACAAACAAGTATCAATATATATCAAACAAACTACTCTGAAATACAAGACCTAGTACTATACTGGTAGTACTTTGCAGCCGAAATAGTTCAATAGGGCTGATACCAACTGTACTATCCTATTACACAGTTGTAAGGATACGGATGTCGCCTAGAGGGGGGTGAATAGGCGATTAAAACTTTTCCTAGAGTGGATCAACAAAGGCGGAATAAAACTAGTGTTTACTACCGCTCGGCCCATAAAACATATCCCTTTCTTTTTCGAATTAAATCGGTGAATATTCAAACGGTCATAACTTTTGAATGGTGACTCCGATTGACCCGATTCAAATTGCGTTGGAAAGAGAACGACAATAGCTACCCTATAAAGGCAAAACAGTACCATTTCGTTCCCTTGATCTAAACAAGTATCAGTATATATCGTACAAACTACTCTGAAATACAAGACCTAGTACTATACTGGTAGTACTTTGCAGCCAAAATAGTTCAATAGGGCTGATACCAACCGTACTATCCTATTACATAGTTGAAAGGATACGGATGTCGCCTAGAGGGGGGTGAATAGGCGATTAAAACTTTTCCTAGAGTGGCTCAACCAAGGCGGAATAAAACTAGCTTTTACTACCGCTCGGCCTAGAAAACTGATCCCTTTCTTTTTAGAATTAAATCGGTGAATATTCAAACGGTCATAACTTTTGAATGGTGAATCCGATTGACCCGATTCAAATTGCGTTGGAAAGAATACGACAATAGCTACCCTATAAAGGCAAAGCAGTACAATATCATGCCCTTGATCTAAACAAGTATCAGTATATATCATACAAACTACTCTGGAATAAAAGACCTAGTACTATATTGGTAGTACTTTGCAGCCAAGTTCAATAGGGCTGATACCAACTGCACTATCCTATTACATAGTTGAAAGGATACGGATGTAGCCTAGAGGGGGGTGAATAGGCGATTAAAACTTTTCATAGAGTCGCTCAACAAAGGCGGAATAAAACTAGCGTTTACTACTGCTCGACCTAGAAAACAGATCCCTTTCTTTTTAGAATTGAATCGGTGAATATTCAATTGGTCATAACTTTTGAATGGTGACTCCGATTGAACCGATTCAAATTGCGTTGGAAAGAAGATGACAATAGCTACCCTATAAAGGCAAAGCAGTACCATATCGTGCCCTTGATCTAAACAAGTATCAGTATATATCGTACAAACTACTCTGAAATACCAGACCTAGTACTATACTCTTAGTACTTTGCAGCCGAAATAGTTTAATAGGGCTGATACCAACTGCACTATCCTATTACATAGTTGTAAGGATACAGATGTCGCCTAGAGGGGGGTGAATAGGCGATTAAAACTTTTCCTAGAGTGGCTCAACAAAGGCGGAATAAAACTAGCGTTTACTACAACTCTGCCCAGAAAACAGATCCCTTTCTTTTTAGAATTAAATCGATGAATATTCAAACGGTCATAACTTTTGAATGGTGATTCCGATTGACCCGATTCAAATTGCGTTGGAAAGAGAACGACAATAGCTACCCTATAAAGGCAAAACAGTACCATTTCGTTCCCTTGATCTAAACAAGTATCAGTATATATCGTACAAACTACTCTGAAATACAATACCTAGTACTACACTGGTAGTACTTTGCAGCCAAAATAGTTCAATAGGGCTGATACCAACCGCACTATCCTATTACATAGTTGAAAGGATACGGATGTCGCCTAGAGGGGGGTGAATAGGCGATTAAAACTTTTCCTAGCGTGGCTCAACCAAGGCGGAATAAAACTAGCTTTTACTATCGCTCGGCCTAGAAAATTGATCCCTTTCTTTTTAGAATTAAATTGGTGAATATTCAAACGGTCATAACTTTTGAATGGTGAATCCGATTGACCCGATTCAAATTGCGTTGGAAAGAATACGACAATAGCTACCCTAAAAAGGCAAATCAGTACAATATCATGCCCTTGATCTAAACAAGTATCAGTATATATCATACAAACTACTCTGGAATAAAAGACCTAGTACTATACTGGTAGTACTTTGCAGCCAAAATAGTTCAATAGGGCTGATCCCAACTGCACTATCCTATTACATAGTTGAAAGGATACGGATGTAGCCTAGAGGGGGGTGAATAGGCGATTAAAACTTTTCCTAGAGTCGCTCAACAAAGGCGGAATAAAACTAGCGTTTACTACTGCTCGACCTAGAAAACAGATCCCTTTCTTTTTAGAATTGAATCGGTGAATATTCAATTGGTCATAACTTTTGAATGGTGACTCCGATTGAACCGATTCAAATTGCGTTGGAAAGAAGATGACAATAGCTACCCTATAAAGGCAAAGCAGTACCATATCGTGCCCTTGATCTAAACAAGTATCAGTATATATCGTATAAACTACTCTGAAATACCAGACCTAGTACTATACTGTTAGTACTTTGCAGCCGAAATAGTTTAATAGGGTTGATACCAACTGCACTATCCTATTACATAGTTGTAAGGATACGGATGTCGCCTAGAGGGGGGTGAATAGGCGATTAAAACTTTTCCTAGAGTGGCTCAACAAAGGCGGAATAAAACTAGGGTTCACTACCGCTCGGCCCAGAAAACATATCCCTTTCTTTTTAGAATTAAATCGGTGAATATTCAAACGGTCATAACTTTTGAATGGTGACTCCGACTGACCCGATTCAAATTGCATTGGATTGAGGACGACAATAGCTACCCTATAAAGGCAAAGCATTACCATATCGTCCCCTTGATCTAAACATGTATCAGTATATATCGTACAAACTACTCTGAAATACAAGACCTAGTACTATACTGGTAGTACTTTGTAGCCGAAATAGTTCAATAGGGCTGATACCAACTGTACTATCCTATTGCATAGTTGAAGGGATACGGATGTCGCCTAGAGGGGGATGAATAGGCGATTAAAACTTTTCCTAGAGTGGCTCAACAAAGGCGGAATAAAACTAGCGTTTACTACCGCTCGACCCAGAAAACATATCCCTTTCATTTTAGAATTAAATCGGTAAATATTCAAATGGTCATAACTTTTGAATGGTGACTCCGATTGACCCGATTCAAATTGCGTTGGAAAGAGAACGACAATAGCTACCCTATAAAGGAAAAGCATTACCATATTGCTCCCTTGATCTAAACAAGTAACACTATATATCTTATAAACTACTCTGAAATACAAGACCTAGTACTATACTGGTAGTACTTTGCAGCCAAAATAATTCAATAGGGCTGATACCAACCGCACTATCCTATTACTTAGTTGAAAGGATACGGAGGTCGCCTAGAGGGAGGTGAATAGGCGATTAAAACTTTTCCTAGAGTGGCTCAACCAAGGCGGAACAAAACTAGCGTTTACTACCGCTCGGCCCAGAAAACCGATCCCTTTCTTTTTAGAATTAAATCGGTGAATATTCAAACGGTCATAACTTTTGAATGGTGACTCCGATTGACCCGATTCAAATTGCGTTGGAAAGAGGACGACAATAGCTACCCTATAAAGGCAAAGCAGTACAATATCATGCCCTTGATCTAAAAAAGTATCAGTATATATCATACAAACTACTCTGAAATACAAGACCTATTACTATACTGGTAGTACTTTGCAGCCAAAATAGTTCAATAGGGCTGATACCAACTGCACTATCCTATTACATAGTTGAAAGGATACGGATGTCGCCTAGAGCGGGGGTGAATAGACGATTAAAATTTTTCCTAGAGTGGCTCAACAAAGGCGGAATAAAACTAGCGTTTACTACCGCTCGGCCCAGAAAACAGATCCCTTTCTTTTTAGAATTAAATCGGTGAATATTCAAACGGTCATAACTTTTGAATCGTGACTCCAACTGACCCGATTCATATTGCGTTGGATAGAGGACGACAATAGCTACCCTTTAAAGGAAAAGCGGTACCATATCGTGCCCTTGATCTAAACTAGTATCAGTATATATCGTACAAACTACTCTGAAATACAAGACCAAGTACTATACTGATAGTACTTTGCAGCTAAAATAGTTCAATAGGGCTGGTACCAACTGCACTATCCTATTACATAGTTGAAAGGATACGGATGTCGCCTAGAGGTGGGTGAATAGGCGATTAAAACTTTTCCTAGAGTGGCTGAACAAAGGCAGAATAAAACTAGCGTTTACTACCGCTCGGCCCAGAAAACATATCCCTTTCTTTTTCGAATTAAATCGGTGAATATTCAAACGGTCATAACTTTTGAATGGTGACTCCGATTGACCCGATTCAAATTGCGTTGGAAAGAGAACGACAATAGCTACCCTATAAAGGCAAAACAGTACCATTTCGTTCCTTTGATCTAAACAAGTATCAGTATATATCGTACAAACTACTCTGAAATACAATACCTAGTACTACACTGGTAGTACTTTGCAGCCAAAATAGTTCAATAGGGCTGATACCAACCGCACTATCCTATTACATAGTTGAAAGGATACGGATGTCGCCTAGAGGGGGGTGAATAGGCGATTAAAACTTTTCATAGCGTGGCTCAACCAAGGCGAAATAAAACTAGCTTTTACTACCGCTCGGCCTAGAAAACTGATCCCTTTCTTTTTAGAATTAAATCAGTGAATATTCAAACGGTCATAACTTTTGAATGGTGAATCCGATTGACCCGATTCAAATTGCGTTGGAAAGAATATGACAATAGCTACCCTATAAAGGCAAAGCAGTACAATATCATGCCCTTGATCTAAACAAGTATCAGTATATATCATACAAACTACTCTGGAATAAAAGACCTAGTACTATACTGGTAGTACTTTGCAGCCAAAATAGTTCAATAGGGCTGATACCAACTGCACTATCCTATTACATAGTTGAAAGGATACGGATGTCGCCTAGAGGGGGGTGAATAGGCATTTAAAACTTTTTCCTAGAGTCGCTCAAAAAAGGCGGAATAAAACTAGCGTTTACTACTGCTCGGCCTAGAAAACAGATCCCTTTCTTTTTAGAATTGAATCGGTGAATATTTAATTGGTCATAACTTTTGAATGGTGACTCCGATTGAACCGATTCAAATTGCGTTGGAAAGAAGATGACAATAGCTACCCTATAAACGCAAAGCAGTACCATATCGTGCCCTTGATCTAAACAAGTATCAGTATATATCATACAAACTACTCTGAAATACCAGACCTAGTACTATATTGGTAGTACTTTGCAGCCGGAATAGTTTAATAGGGCTGATACCAATTGCACTATCCTATTACATAGTTGTAAGGATACGGATGTCGCCTAGAGGGGGGTGAATAGGCGATTAAAACTTTTCCTAGAGTGGCTCAACAAAGGCGGAATAAAACTATCGTTTACTACCGCTCGGCCCAAAAAACATATCCCTTTCTTTTTAGAATTAAATCGGTGAATATTCAAACGGTCATAACTTTTGAATGGTGACTCCGACTGACCCGATTCAAATTGCATTGGATAGAGGACGACAATAGCTACCCTTTAAAGGCAAAGCGGTACCATATCGTGCCCTTGATCTAAACAAGTATCAGTATATATCGTACAAACTACTCTAAAATACAAGACCTAGTACTATACTCGTAGTACTTTACAGCCAAAATAGTTCAATAGGGCTGATACCAACTGCACTATCCTATTACATAGTTGAAAGGATACGGATGTCACCTAGAGCGGGGGTGAATAGACGATTAAAACTTTTCCTAGAGTGGCTCAATAAAGGCGGAATAAAACTAGCGTTTACTACCGCTCGGCCCAGAAAACAGATCCCTTTCTTTTTAGAATTAAATCGATGAATATTCAAACGGTCATAACTTTTGAATGGTGACTCTGATTGACCCGATTTAAATTGCGTTGGAAAGAGGACGACAATAGATACCCTATTAAGGAAAATCAGTACCATACCGGGCCCTTGATCTAAACAAGTATCAGTATATATCATACAAACTACTCTGAAATACAAGACCTAGTACTATACCGGTAGTACTTTGTAGCCAAAATAGTTCAATAGGGCTGATACCAACTGCACTATCCTATTACATAGTTGAAAGGATATGGATGTCGCCTAGAGGGGGGATGAATAGGCAATTAAAACTTTTCCTTGCGTGGCTCAACAAAGGCGGAATAAAACTAGCGTTTACTACCGCTCGGCCCAAAAAACATATCCCATTCCTTTTGAATTAAATCGGTGAATATTCAAACGGTCATAACTTTTGAATGGTGACTCCGATTGACCCGATTCAAATTGCGTTGGAAAGAGAACGACAATAGCTACCCTATAAAGGCAAAGCAGTACCATATCGTTCTCTTGATCTAAACAAGTATCACTATATATCGTACAAACTACTCTGAAATACAAGACCTAGTACTATACTGGTAGTACTTTGCAGCCAAAATAGTTCAATAGGGCTGATACCAACCGCACTATCCTATTACATAGTTGAAAGGATACAGATGTCGCCTAGAGGGGGGTGAATAGGCGATTAAAACTTTTCCTAGAGTGGCTCAACCAAGGCGGAATAAAACTAGTGTTTACTACCTCGACCCCGAAAACTGATCCCTTTGTTTTTAGAATTAAATCGGTGAATATTCAAACGGTCATAACTTTTGAATGGTGACTCCGATTGACCCGATTCAAATTGCGTTGAAAAGAGGACGGCAATAGCTACCCAATAAAGACAAAGCAGTACCATATCGTGCCCTTGATCTAAAGAAGTATCAGTATATATATTTGTACAAATTACTCTGAAATACAAGACCTAGTACTATACTGTTAGTACTTTGCAGCCAAAATAGTTCAATAGGGCTGATACCAACCGCACTATCCTATTACATAGTTGAAACGATACGGATGTCGCCTCGAGGGGGGGTGAATAGACGATTAAAACTTTTCCTAGAGTGTCTCAACAAAGGCGAAATAAAAATAGCGTTTACTACCGCTCGTCCCAGAAAACATATCTCTTTCTTTTTAGGATTAAATCGGTGAATATTCAAACGGTCATAAATTTTGAATGGTGACTCTGATTGACCCGATTCAAATTGCGTTGGAAAGAGGACGACAATAGCTACCCTATAAAGGCAAAGAAGTACCATATCGTGCCCTTGATCTAAACAAGTATCAGTATATATCATACAAACTACTCTGAAATACAAGACCTAGTACTATACTGGTAGTACTTTGCAGCCAAAATAGTTCAATAGGGTTGATACCAACTACACTATCCTATTACATAGTTGAAAGGATACGGATGTCGCCTAGAGGGGGGTGAATAGGCGATTAAAACTTTTCCTACAGTGGCTCAACAAAGGCGGAAAAAAACTAGCGTTTACTACCGCTCGTCCCAGAAAATAGATCCCTTTCTTTTTAGAATTAAATCGGTGAATATTCAAACGGTCAAACTTTTGAATGGTGACTCTGATTTACCCGATTCAAATTGCGTTGGAAAGTGAACGACAATACCTACCCTATAAAGGCAAAGCAGTACCATATCCACTACAAGGAATCTAGCTATATATGACCCTCAATTTTCGTCACAGAATCGTCATAGTAGTCCGTTTATGACGATTCTATGACGATTTTGAGATCGTCGAAAGCTGGGCGTCGCAAATGAACTATAACGACGTTTTTTGTAAAATCGTCATAACCGTCTATGACGATATTGAATCGTCATAACGTCTATGACGATCCAATATCGTCATGGACCATTTAGCCAGCCACCGGATCCTACGTGGCCCTACGTGGCAAAATTGTGACGAAATGAAATCGTCTTAAATCAAAATCAGCCCAATCCATTTTAGTGATTTAAATGGGCTAGCCCAATAATTATAACCTTTTATTTGCTAGGCCTTGGCCTGTTTAGGTTTGTCTCTTTTGGGCCTTTCCTTCTTACCGTCCCACTTATTTATTTTCATATTTGTTACAATATATTTTGGGCCACAGCCTTTTTAGAGCCCAAATACATTTCATCCATCGATTTCTTCTATTTTTAACTAGAATTTTCATTTTCATTTCGAATTGCTCCAAATGCAATAAATCGAGAAAATACATGAGATTTTCAAATACATCAAGAAAATACACCATTTTCAGCAAATACACAACATGCAGATAAAACTCTTTTCAGCCCATACACAACATGCAGATAAAACTCTTTTCAAATACACAACATGCAAATACACAACATCCAAAGAAATTCTTTTCATTATACCGCATCCCGGCACCCATGCTCATCTGATTTGTCCGATCTCATGTCAGGGCTTGGTCGCAGCTCGACCTCGGCGTCATGGCTTCGGTACATGCCGACCATGTCCTCCAAGAGGAAGAAAAGCCATCCCGTCGCCGCACTCATTCTTGGTTGCCTTAGATGCCGTCTTCATAGTTCTTGCTATGTGAATAAGAAATCTGGTTACGTGCTTCAGAGAACTGAAAATTGCAAAGAAAATATCTGCCTATGTTTGCTGGATTGTTATGAACAAATGAGTGTTCAACGACTTGAAATAAACATGGTGCATGTGCAAATTGGAGAGGAGTAAATATGCACAAATCTGAACTGAACGTCTGCTTGATCCAAACTGATTTGAACAGGAGCACATTTAACAGATGATTCAGAAAGAAGTAAATGACAACTAACAGGAGTACATTTCACTAAATATCAGCTATTCCCCATAACAAAAAAGTGAACTAAATGGCATCCACACCTGAACTTGAACTGAACTAAATGACATCTATTGCCATAACAAAAGTAAACTGGATGGCAGCTAGAACTAAACAATAGCAACTGTTGTTTAGAACAAATATAAACTGAATGTCATCCAAAAAACCAAAGATATTTCACCAAAACCCAGTAAACAAGTCATCTGTGATTGGTCCCTGCAAATTAAATGAAGAGGTAAGATTTCTTAAACAACTATGATATCTAGATTTGTAAACTGAGATATATGAACAAGATTACCATCAATAGTTCAGTGAAGCTAACATTGGTCTCATGTACTTCAGATTCCTTCCCTTTGCTACTATCATTTGCAACCTGTACTTGTGTATGTGCTTGCACACTACCACTTCCCACCTCTTGTGTCGTGTAATAAATCAAATTGGAGGTTTGTGAGAATTGATAAACATAATGATACATTGAAGGCATATTTTTTTGGTTAGCAACATACCTCTTCCCTGAACTGTGATGAAGTGTTGGTTTGTCTCTTTTTTCTAATCTTGTGCTTCTTATCGAGCCAAGTTCTTTGTCGTTTCGAAGTTTTTGTTTCAACCTCCTTTTTCTTTAGGCGTGTATTTGTCAACAAATCATTTGGTGGACTAGCATCTGTGGGAATCATACATGGATACCGAGGTGTGCTTGTACATGCATTGATTTTGCAGTATAAATAAAAATAAGTTTGGAAGTATTGTAGATGCGGAGAAAATACTAGAACCAACAGCAGTAAATAGAGATCACATTCCAAAGTGTGGGATATGGTAATTACCGATTGGAATCATCATCATGGTGCAATGTGTTAATTTCTTCTGCAATCTCAGTTTCTTCTTCCATGGACTATACACAAGAGCTTCCACAATGTACATCTGAAAAAATTAACCTTCAATACAGCTAACAATGTCCATTAAAAGATGGACAGAATCTTGTTTGGACTAGAACTCTTACTATGCTGATCCAAATAGTGCAAATAAGGTACCGCTGGAAAGGTGTGACCATGTACTACAAGTTTTGTTTTGGATCTAAGTCGAAATTGTGCACCGGTTAAGAGCAGTTTTATGTTTTTTCATGTTCCTGACGATGGTTGCATCTACCTAGGACAGAATCTTGTTTGGTCTAAAACTCTTAGTATGCTGATCCAAATCCTGCAAATAATATACCATTGGAAAGGTATGACCGTGTACTACAACTTTTATTTTTGATCTAAGTCCAAATTTTTCACCGATTAAGAGCAGTTTTAATAATATAGCATTCAAACTTTTATTTCTGATTGCATCTACCCTGGAAAATCCATCTATTTCAGTCTATGAACAGAACGGGAAAGGCAGGGATGGAAATTCACCTGAGATTAAAGATCACAGCAGCACATCGCCGATTGGAGAAGCACGCCCTCGGCAGGTTATGGTGATCTCCACCTCCACCTGGAACTCCTGCTCCCCATGCCCGCCGCCGCCCTTGAGCTTCTTCACGGCCACCTCCCTACCGTCGCCCAGCGTGGACTTGAACACACACCCGAACCCGCCCTCCGTGAGCAGCTTCTCGCGCGAGAACCCGACAGTGATCTTGTATAGCATACGCATCCGCCGGGAGAAGCTAGGGTTCAGCACGGCGGTGCGCGTCGTGGCTCCCTCTCCACTGTCCCTGTGCGCTGTCCTCCGGCCTCCTCCAGCTCCACTATGTCGACGACGATGGAGTGATTCCCCTTGACCATGCGCTGGCCGGCCTCCTCTGAGGATCCCATCGGCTTCCTTCGCTGCAGAGGCCTCGTCACGAGATCCGGGATAGTGGGATGCCACGCGACGGTGGCCTATCATCCGTGCTGCTTCCTTGCGCCCGTGGGATGCCGTGCCGGAAAGAAAGAGGGTAGGGCCGTGTCGGAGGGAGATGAGGAGGGATGGAATCAACGAGATGTGAAGGTTATTGGGGATCTGAGGGTGGGTGGCGGCGGGGTACTGCAGAGAGCTAGGGTTGGGTGTGGCTACGCGATGGGGTGGGTGGCGTGGGTGCGTTGGATGGCGATGAGGACTGATGGGGGTGGGGGGGGTAGCGGCGGAGAGATGAGGAAGGGAGAGGGGAGAATCGGCAGCGCGAGGTGAGGTTAGGGTTTGTTTTGTGGGTGCGGTGGGGACTGGGTATTTCTGTGTGCTTCTTCTTGTGATTAGCAGGCGTTGGATCGGAAATGAACGGTCTAGATCAGGTCCATCAGGATGATCCTTGGGAGGGGGTTTCCTGGGTTTTGATTGGTCGGTTCACAAATCACCTCTTTTTTGCACTTAGAAAAACGGGCCGTTTTGTGAAGCAACCACCAAATGGAAGTTTCAAAATTCTACCATACCATTTTTAAAATATAATAGGCCACCTTACATGGACAAATGTCCCAACCGGGGTCTCTCAAACATTTCCTTCCACCCCTGGCGAAAAAGACAAGTTCTGCGCCGAATCGCAGGGAAGTGGGTCCGATTTGAACTACATGTACTTTATCTAATGCCCATGATTTTTTGCAAAAATCATTTTTAGACTCACAATATGCTATTTCTTCAGAGATCCAATGCAAGTTTAGCGAGGCTCACCCCCTATCTAGGAACCTTCATGACCGTCGTTTTGACCATAGTTTGAAATGGGCATAAAAAATTCAAAAATGGCCAGATCAATGCAAATCTTTCGCGTGGTGTCTTATTATGTGACATAGTTGCAAGGAAAAATACCAAACTTGGTAAATTGAGTATGTCTCAAAAAACCTTCACAAAATGACCTATCATGTTCGAGTTTTCATGGCTTTCGGGTCAAATTACCAATGTTATGCCTAGAACCAGGGCATAATTTGTGATAATGCACCCGTATTGTGCACACATATGTATCATGGGATGGCGAACAATGTTGCAGGAGGAAGTTTTCCTTTTCGACGCACGGAAAATCCATTTTCCATTTTCCGAAAGAAAAGCAGGCGTTTTGTGAAGCAACCACCAAATGAAAGTTTTATAATGGTACCGCCACATTTTGTAAAAATATTAGACCACCTTACATGGACAATGTCCCAACCGGGGTATCTCAAACCTTTCCGTGCACCCCTCGCGAAAAAGACAAATTCCTGCCGATTCGGCAGGAGGTGGGTCCGGTTTGAACTACAGGTACATGATCCGATGCCCATTATTTTTTTAAAAAATGTGTTTTAGACTCGAAATATGCTATTTCTTTAGAGATCCAATGCAATTTTAGAGAGGCTCGGCCCTGAGCTAAGAACCTTCATGCGCGCCGTTTTGACCATAGTTTGAAACGGGCATAAAAAATAAAAAACGGTCCGATCAACGCAAATCCTTCGCGTGGTGTCTTATTATGTGACATATTTTCAAGGAAAAATACCAAACTTGGTAAACTGAGTATGTCTCAAAAAACCCTTCACAAAATGACCTATCATGTTCGAGCTTTCGTGGCTTTCGGATCAAATGACCAATGTTATGGCTAGAATCAGGGCATAGTTTGTGATAATGTGCCCATATTGTGCACACATATGTATCATGGCATGGCGAACAATGTTGCAGGAGGAAGTTTTCCTTTTCGACGCACGGAAAATCCATTTTCCATTTTCCGAGCGCAAAAAACGGGGCGTTTTGTGAAGCAACCACCAAATGAAAGTTTTATAATGGTACCGCCACATTTTGTAAAAATATTAGACCACCTTACATGGACAATGTCCCAACCGGGGTATCTCAAACCTTTCCGTGCACCCCTCGCGAAAAAGACAAATTCTACGATTCTAGGAAGTGGGTCCGGTTTGAACTACAGGTACATGATCTGATGCCCATTATTTTTTGAAAAAATGTGTTTTAGACTCGCAATATGCTATTTCTTTAGAGATCCAATGCAAGTTTAGTGAGGCTCGGCCCTGAGCTAAGAACCTTCATGTCCGCCATTTTGACCATAGTTTGAAACGGGCATAAAAAAATAAAAAACAGTCCGATCAACGCAAATCCTTCGCGTGGTGTCTTATTATGTGACATAATTGCAAGGAAAAATACCAAACTTGGTTGATTGAGTATGTCTCAAAAAACCCTTCAGAAAATGACCTATCATGTTCGAGGTTTCGTGGCTTTCGGGTCAAATGACCAATGTTATGGCTAGAATCAGGGCATAGTTTGTGCTAATGTGCCCATATTGTGCACATATATTTATCATGGGATGGCGAACAATGTTGCAGGAAAAAGTTTTCCTTTTTGACGCACGAAAAAACCATTTTCCATTTTCCGAAAAAAAACAGGCGTTTTATGAAGCAACCACCAAATGACAGTTTTAGAATGGTACCACCACATTTTGTAAAAATATTAGACCACCTTACATGGACAATGTACAAACCAGGGTATTTCAAACCTTTTGTCACACGGCGAAAAGACAAATTCCTGCCGAATCGGTAGGAAGTGGGTCCGGGTTGAACTACACGTGCATTATCTAATGCTCATGATTTTTTGAAAAAATCGGTTTTAGACTCACGATATGATGTTTCTTCAGAGATCCATCAAATTTTCATGAGTCTCATCCCCTCGCTCATCCCAAATGTTGAATTGAAAGCTCTAGTTTCAAAATCATATTTTAAAATATGATATTATCCCTACTATGATCTAATATGAGATTAGTAAATCCACTATTATAAAATTGTCAAAGTATTTATAATTAACACCTTAAGATGATCTACTGAATTTTATAAAAAATTAGAGACAAGAATCAATTCTTTTAGACTTGTTATAAAAAGGATAAAAATAAATATGAAAATAATAAACAAAAGAAGAAAAAAAATTCCTAACTATAACAGCGTTCAAGGCCAAGGCCCCGCCTACTGTGGCCCATCTTGCTTCCCATCGAGGTCCATTCTAGTGGTAAATCAAACCAGCCCAATAGATAAATTGATTATATAAGGACGCATGTTATCTGTACTATACGAAAGCTTCCTTGGGCTGGTGGTAAGGATCGTCTCCCGCTGGGAGGAGGTCGCAGGTTCGACCCCCTTGGGTTCTTTTTTTGTGGAATAACCTGAAAATTGCCCAACGATGGAATACTTGTGTTACATTGTTCAGAGGCGAGGATGTTGAACGATGGTCAGACAGTGGAGGTTCTGAATGAGTATTAGGCGGCGGAGAACTCCCGTTCGAACTTTTAAACTTTTTTGTCTATTTTTGCTGTATAAGAGCGTTAGACTGGTTTGTTAGTTGATTGTGATATAAAAATACATGTATATAGACATAACACGATGACATAACATAGACATATAATTTAGTTTATTTAATGTATTATTTTTTAGTATTATTATATAATTGAATTTAATATAATTTAATGGAAATGTCGAATAAAATAAGGATCTAATATATATAATATGATCATATCGAGCGATTTCAATTTCGATCTAATCAAAAACGCGTCAATATTCATCATCATGGACGTCATTTCCACCCTCCTCACTTAGCGACGAAAATCTAAAAATCGTAAAATCGCATTTCATTTATTTCACTCACCAGAACACCGTCTGTTAACACAACATTGAGTAGATTTGTAGTTCGACCCTTGATCTAAACAAGTATATAATATATCATACACTCATACTAAAAGAAATAAGAAAGAAACTACCGTTAGTACTTTTAAAGTTCAATAATAGCGATGCGTTGAAGCTGCGTTAATTAATAGAGCCCCCCCCCTGTTTACAATGCTCCCTGGATCAATAATAGCTAGCATCCTTAAGATGTAATAATATCAAGATAAAAGGTCACAAAAATAACTTAAACCAGAAATAACATATTTTTTTATCATACACATGGCTCATTTGGCTATTTACATTACATCTAAATGGAATAACTAAAGTCATGGGGTCCTTCATCTTCAAAGTGCCACGAGCAGATGTGTTGTAGACTTTGTAATCCTAATCAAACAATCTTCAAAATCAATCAAACGGCAACATTACGGATCGAACCCCCTGCCGGCAACCTTTTTGTCTATTATTTTTGATATAAGAACTACTGGTTTGTTAGTATGTGATATATGGATACATGTATACAGTTACACATAGACATAACACGTATGAATAATTTCTTTTAGGCTCATTTGCATAAAGCAATATTTTATCCTATCTTTTCAAAATGGTTTTGGTCTTTTGTCAAATCTCATTTCCAAGATCCTTGAACTCCTTGGTAGACACTCAAGTGTTCAAGTACTTGTCAAAAATCCTTGAGCACCTTGGTAACCCCAAGTGCTACAAGTTTTATCAAAACTCATGAGTTCCTTGGTAACCCCAAGTACATCATGCTCTTGTACACCTTGGTAACCCCAAGTGCTACAAGCTTAACAAAATCTCTTTGAATTCCTTGGTACCCCCAAGTGCATCAAGTTTTTATATTAGAAATTGGAATGTCGAGATCTCCCATAGTTCAAACTTTAGTTGCTCAGTATTGTCCATAACCGGGGACACGGCTAAGTACTTATATTTTATTAACTTCTGCAGAGAGGTACACTTTACCCACATGACACAATCCCATCTTGTTGCCACGGTGGCCTCTGGATTAGTGCTCACCAAGATGGAGTATCTTGGCAGACCGAGAATGTGACGAAGTCTTTCAAAAGGTCCTTCCATACATCATTGCTAGCTTGTCTTGATTTCAGAAGCATTCCAGATCCTCATGTCCGTAACTAAAGACAATGTATGGATCTTCCTAATGTAGTTGACTAAGCGAGCCATAATAGCATGTGGTTGTACATGAAAGCCACAGTTGGAGAAACATGTTCAATCTCTAAGTTTCCTAGGTGGTTTTCATTTTGGAGCACAACACAAAGAGATTGCCATAGACATGGTTCCCTTTGTTGCCACCTTCTCCAAAAACATAAAGTGTCCACCACCTAGGTGGTTCATTGAGTCCTTGTTTTATTATATAAAACACAAGTCTTCTCTCAACCTTTGTAAAATCTCAACATGCATCTCTTTTTCAACACATAGCATGGCTAAGCATGTACAACTTCAATATTTTTACTAAGGAGTGTATAGGGAATCCTACTAGGATTAGCATAGCATAAGTAAAAATTCTCTTCATGCATGTTTTTTAAAATCCACTAAGTATAATGAAAATAATAGGACTTTAGATGATAGTGTCACTTGCCTTTTTGTTAGGGAATGATAGTCACTCCTTGATCTTGCTAGTCTCTCACTTTGCTAATTTTGCTACAATCAAACAAGCATAGTATCAAGTAGCATTCCAAACCAACATTCAATCAATATTTTACATACACAAAGCAATGGATCCTAGGTCTTGCAACAAAAGGGTTCTGTGGCATGGTTGGTCTCTACTAGGTTTATAAACTTTGTATGGTCCACATTGATCTGTAGGGTTCGCAGCATAGAAAACAAAAAATTTCCTATGATGGGAACAACTATGTACCAAGATCTATCTACTAGATACAAACAACGGGCGGATGTATATCCGTAGAGAACATACCCTTGAAGACCGACAAAGCTTAACGAGTCCAAACTCGTGGTTGATGTAGACGATCTCTTGCCGATCTCAAGATCGAGAGGAAGTCCTAGCGCCGCAAAACAGCAGCGCATCCGTGCCGCTTACACGCTCGAGGCACGAGCAACCTCCGCCTCCTCGCTCGGCGATGCAGCGGAAGCACAACTCTTTCTTGCCGAAAGCCACGGAACATGTATCTCGCTAGTCCGAGACCATGGGGATAAATTCTAGAGGGGAGATCCTTCACGAGGAGGTGTGAGTGAGAGAGAGGAGGGGCTCCTTTTATAGGGAGAGGGGGCACCCAAGGGGCCATGCGCCCAGCCATGGGCTGCCCCACCTCTTCCACATTCAAGTGGGTGGAGCTCCCACTCAAAATGAAAAGCCTCCACTCCCATTAAAAAGCCTCCACTCAAAATCCACTCACATGCATTAAATTTCCATTTAATGCAAGCTCTCATTTAAATAAAACTCTTTATTTATTTATTCAGAATTTTGTTAATTACTTTAATTAACAAACATTAACATAAAACCCTTGCTAGTATTCCATTTCACATGAAGAACCAGGGACCAAGAATTTCAACCAAACAGTTTGGTGTCTAGTGAAATAAATTCCTGCTTTTCCTTTTCTTTTCGGCATGAAACTTTTGCTCCAAATGGATGTCGGTGTCTCTTAAGTGTGTCACCCTACGGTTCGCGAATAATGCGGACATGATCGACCCTCTCGGATCAATAATCGTAGCGGATCCGAGACCCATATCGACTCCCACACATTCAACGATGACTTTCTTGTGATCGCTGGAACCTTTACGCTAGTATCTTAATCCCTTTGTTTAGCGATATATTACATGTCCGATTCGATCATCGGTATCTCTATACCTAGTTTGATCTCGTTCTTGACATGCACTCTTTCTTGTTCCGTGATATAACATTCTAGTGATCAAATCACTTGCTTGCAAGCTAATCAATGTGATATCACCGAGAGGGCCCAGAGTATATCTATCCGTCATCGGGATGAACAAATTCCACTCTCGATCCATGGGCCTCAACATAACACTTTATTAGTTCTGAATCCATCTTTATAATCACCCTGTTATGGTGTGACGTTTGATGTTATCAAGAAACTCTTCCGGTGTTAGTGATTGACATGATCTCATGGTCTAAGGATTAGGATCACTTCGTAAGTTGTTATAGCAATATAAACTCAATGACTTTGATCGTAATGCTATACTTCGGATGAATGTTCATCACACCATTACACTAATGTTGTGACCTCGTTATTAACAACATCCAATGTCCATGATCAGGAAACCTATGATCATCTTGTTAATCAACGAGCTAGTTTATAAGAGAGGCTTAACTAGGAACATTCTGTTTGTTTATTAAACACACATGTATTAACGTTTCCGTATTAATACAATTATAGCATGTACAATAAACATTTATCATAAATAAGGAATACGATAATAACCACTTTATTATTGCCTCTCGGGCATATTCCCTTCAGTCTCCCACTTGCACTAGAGACAATAATCTAGTTTGAGAACTTTTCGTATTGAACACCTATGGCTTTCTGGTGTTCCATATACGCAATTGCAAGTGGTTAACATAATCTACGGATCTGACGCTTTCAGGTCCGTGTGTATTTGCATGTCTTTGCGTCTTCACGCATCACTCATTCTCCAATGAGATGGCATTGTGTAAATTTGGTCTTTCGGTGAGACCTTTAGTTCCTTGGGGTTAAAACACGTCGATACTATTGTCATACAATATATCTTTAGTGTTAGCCGTTCTGAACCACACCTTAGTTTGATAACAAACTACTTGACACAAATTCCTCCTTTCGCTACTATAGCATCATATATACTTAGCCTTTTGTTGTAGTATTCGTCACAATGTCTTAACTTTGGACCTCTTCCAAATCCATCATGGAATCTCCTTTCCATTACATTGTGCCACCCATAGTTTAAATTGAGATAAACTTAATTTGTATCTTGTGACAAAACTAGTATCAATGTAACGCTTTACAATGAACTATTTGTAATTGTTTGTCACCTCTACAAATATATTCAAATATATTCTTAGTTCTTCCAAAAGATCATAAGAATATCCTCACTATCGTCCAATGATCATTTTATGATTCATTCTGGTATATGCTCATAACACTTAGAGCATAGGACATATCTGGATGTGTACATATCATGGTATGATTGATCAAAACATTCTCGTGATTGCACTCATTAAGTGTCAAAGCACTTGAATCTTGTTTCACTTATCAAGTGTCGATACACTTGAATATTGATTCAATTCCTTTCCATGCAACAAGAACCGTTTCTTGTTGATTCTATATTGAACTCCTTCAATATCTCATATATGTACATTTGGCACAACCATATTGGCGTATAGACATTCACGCTAAATATTCGGGTTTTGCCTAAGTCTTTCATCGAAATGAAATTCTTAACCTTTGTCAATAAAAGATACATCAGTTCTAATCAACAAGATGTCCTTCACATAATGTATTATAAATATGTCTCAGCGCTCCCACTTAATTTCTTGCAAATGCAAGCATCTTCATCGTCTCCTGATAAAAAACTCATTTTCATCATGGTGAAGATTCCAACTCCGCGATGCTTACTTCAACCATTGAAGTTTGCATGCCCTTTTAGCATCCTTTGAATTTAACAAAACCCTTTGGACCGTGTCATGTACACGTCCTAGGTAACCATTCTATTAGAAGAACTTTGTTTTGTTTATTCATCTACCATATACCAAATTATATGTAGTGGTTGCTACTTTAATCCGTTCAGACTAAATATCGCTATGAAAGATCAAATCTTGTCATAGTCAACTCTTTGAACATTGTCATAAAATACTTTACAACATGTCGAATATTTCATAGATGTGAGATATCCATGTCTGTTTCTTTATAGATCCAAATACGACCGATAGGTTTTTACACCTTTCCGGAGGGTCTTCCAAGTTCAAAACTTGATTTCTCGTATATGGAACTATCACGGATTTTATGGCTTCAAGCCATTTGACGGAGTCAGGGCCCATCATCGCTTCTTTGTATGTATTCGGTTCGTCATTGTCAAACAATAATGATTTACTCTCAAATCTTAGCATTTGATTGTTTAACCTACCTTCTTGGTTCAATAGGAACTTTAGACCTCCGTGACCACAACCTTTGAGGCACATAAGCTATGAGCATTATGGCAGCCTCCAGAACGATTTCCGGCGCTGCGCAACTCAGGACATTTAGCTAAGGTTCGTTAACCTTATCAAAGTTCTATTGTCCTCCCACTTAACTTTTATGAAAAATTCCTTCTTCAAGAAACTTCACATTTCAAGCGACAAACCCTTTTGTCCTCGGTGTTAAGGAGGAATAACCAATTGTTATTCGAAATAACCTACAAAGACATGCTCATCCGACTTTGGTTGTAAACATCTTACTTATGTTTAGCATACCAAAATTTAAGAAAGGACAACTTGGGTTTTACCCCAAACCATAACTCATATGGTGTCATTTCAACGGATCAATATGGAGCTCTTTTCAGTGTAAAAGCGGTAGTCTCTAAAGCTTTAATCTTTTAAAACATAATGGCAGTTTATAAATAACACCTTTGATCCAACCATGTCAAACAAGGTTTCATTACAAATCTCAAACACTCCATACTCCTATGGTGTTTTGGGAGATGTAAATCTAGGTGTTTTGCTAAACTTGCAACTCAAATAAATCCTTTATGATAAAATCATAATTCATTTATTTTCTTGTTACACTTGTAACTCAAATAAATCCTTTATGATCAAATCATAATTCATTTATTTTTCTTGTTACAATGATTTTCCACTTCATCTTGAAAGTCTTTGAAAACGTTTTCAAATATTTCATACTTCTTTCTCATTAAGTGAATATTCACTCAAAATTAGGAGAAAGCATATGAAGTTGAAACCCATAAACTTCTGTTGCACATAATGGACTACATACATCGATATGTATAAATTCCAATATTTTAGTCGTTCGTTCTTCTTTGGCCTTTGAGCGAAGTTTTAATTATCGAGGAAAGTCTCACAAGCGTCACTTGATCAAATCAAAGACTCCAAAAATCCATGAATATGGAGATTCTTCATGTTTTCTTTCCAATATAATTTAAACAGCGATGTCACTTCATAAGTGATCTTTCAATCATTTGTCTTGCAACATTTTAGCATTAGGATTTATGGATGTGATTTCTTCAACTAGATTTGTAAATCATCCATCTTATATGGAATACGGTAATTATTTGAACAACCTTTGTTCTTATAATACCGATTCAAATAACAATTATTAAAACAAATCTTGAAGTCAAGCTTTGATGTCAACGAAATACAAACAACGGTTTGTTTGTTTTCGATGAACATCATCACATATTCTCTTGCTAGTTACTTAGGTCATTGTGGTTCATGAATTGCGTTGTTCCGTATGACATTTCATACCAACCAATTCGGTATCCAATACCAAGAACCACATTGCTTAACAAGCAAAGAATACAACCATAACATGTATATCATATATATACCTAAACTGGATATTTCCAATCTTTTCTTTTCGCCAAATATATTTTATAGATTCTCTTTCAGCATTTCCTTTTCCTTTTAAAGAATTTATCAACATCAAAAGTGGCGCCATATACATGACACATAGTCCAAAGCGTGTATATTCAAATAATAATACCTTTGGACTTGCACTTTGAAGTAGATCACCATCATCAAAATGATCGGTATTCTTTCAAAATCCATTCTTTAGTAATCTTTTAGTGTAGTAAACATTTTACATACATATTCTATTCACCCTTATCATGACGACTTTCATGATCAAGCTACTTTAGCTTATAAAGGCGAATCGTGAGTATAACATTACTTTCCAAAACCCTTTTTGGATGATTAGGATGTCTAGCATCTCCAACCTTCGTAAATTCTCATCCAATATGAGAACATATATTATACTCTATCATATTGCAACAAACATTGTTTCAGATATCGTTATATCTGCCACACATGATGGTTTCTGAAACAATTCTTTCAGCTCCTAGATAAACTTGATGTTTAAATCAAGAATCATGGAGGCAAACATGATACTTAAGATACTAACACTGGAATTGTTACTCTCGATTTAATACCAATTATTAAATTTCACGGAGTAAATAGAATTTTGCTGAAAGTTTGCAATAGGACTTTAAACTTTAGATTGACACTCAACACAATACGATACCAGTTCGTAAAGTATATATCCAGAATTCTATAGTTCTATTATCTCAATTACAACTATGCATAAGGTGGTGAACGAATGCCAATGACTACAACAAATTATGAAAATTCACTTTGATTTAATTTATGATAAATTGAGTTCTACCAATCCAAATTAGAAATGAACTCCCACTCAAAAACGACATCCCTCGTGCCTTTTTGGTGATTACATGAACCAAATCCACTACACCAAGTCCGATCATCACGTGAGTCGGTGTAGCTTCAAAGGCGAGCATCAAATGGGCATCATATCTACTATATGACTCATGCTTAACCTTTCGGTCTGTGTTCCGAGGCCATGTCTGTACACATGCTAGGCGCCAAGTAAGAGAACCTTAGTATTAGCGTGTGTAACTGTCTTACACCAAATATGGTCGTGGATCCAAAAACACCCGATCATCACGTGATGTCTTGGAGCGAGAACATAATCGGTGCATACTAAAGGAAGAACACATTATTATCTTGATATTTAAATGAGGGATCATCTTATTATGCTAATAAAACGCCAAACAAGCAATATAAGATGCTATCAAACATCACATGTTTATTAGTGGAATGATATGGTTCGCATATGATCTCTATCATGTGCATCGTGGTATGATCACTATCATACCTTTATGTGTAAGTCCAAGGTCTATGGAGATTACACGTTATGTGTGTTGTAAGAGTATCATCTTATACTTCTACTTACAACATCACCATATCATAACACTAGCCCAACAACAATCTAAACTAGACCTCTAATTTATCCATTGCAAATTTTACGTGGCTTAGGGCTTTCAAGATAGAACCGTTCTTACCTACGAACATGAACCACAACGAGGATAACCAAATTGTTGACAACTCGTTGCAAATTAGATATTGACTATAGTAGGAGAGACAGACACGCTAGCCACTTATGCAAAACTAGTTGCATGTCAAGCGTGGAACAGGTCTCATGTGCGAGGACATGTAAAGTTTGTCCGGCCGCTTCATCCCACTATGCCACCAATATCCAAAGTACAACTAAGAAGCAATAAAATGATCATCGCCCACATACTCATATGTGTACTACCTGCAAAGTATCTACGCATAGATCCGCTCGATACCTTTGTAGGGTTCGCAACATAGAAAACAAAAATTTCCTACGATGGGAACAACTATGTACCAAGATCTATCTACTAGATACAAACAACGGGATGTATATCTGTAGAGAACATACCCTTGAAGACCGACAAAGCTTAACGAGTCCAAACTCGTGGTTGATGTAGACGATCTCTTGCCGATCTCAAGATCGAGAGGAAGTCCTAGCGCCGCAAAACAGCAGCGCATCCGTGCTCGCACACACGTTCGAGGCACTGAGCAACCTCCGCCTCCTCGCTCCAGCGATGCAGCGGAAGCACAACTCTTTCTTGCCGAAAAGCCACCGGGAACATGTATCTCGCTAGTCCGAGACCATGGGGGATAAATTCTAGAGGGGGAGAGAGATCCTTCACGAGGAGGTGTGAGTGAGAGAGAGGGAGGGGGGCTCCTTTTATAGGGAGAGGGGGGGCACCCAAGGGGCCATGCGCCCAGCCATGGGGCTGCCCCCACCTCTTCCACATTCAAGTGGGTGGAGCTCCCACTCAAAAATGAAAAGCCTCCACTCCCATTAAAAAGCCTCCACTCAAAAATCCACTCACATGCATTAAATTTCCACCAAATTTAATGCAAGCTCTCATTTAAATAAAACTCTTTTATTTATTTATTCAGAATTTTGTTAATTACTTTAATTAACAAACATTCACATAAAACCCCTTGCTAGTATTCCATTTCACATGCAGAACCAGTTTGCCAATTTCAACCGAAACAGTTTCGGTGTCTAGTGAAATAAATTCCTGCGCTTTCCTTTTCTTTTCGGCATGAAACTTTTGCTCCAAATGGATGTCGGTGTCTCTTAAGTGTGTCACCCTACGGTTCGCGAATAATGCGGACATGATCGAGACCCCTCTCAGATCAATAATCAGAAGCGGGATCTGGAGACCCATACTGACTCCCACACATTCAACGATGACTTTCTTGTGATCGTCGGAACCTTTTACGCTAGTATCTTAATCCCTTTGTTTAGCGATATATTACATGTCCGAGATTCGATCATAGGTATCTCCATACCTAGTTTGATCTCGCATCGACATGCACTCTTTTCTCGTTCCGTGATATAACATTCTAGTGATCAAATCACTTGCTTGCAAGCTAATCAATGTGATATCACCGAGAGGGCCCAGTATATCTATCCGTCATCGGGATGAACAAATTCCACTCTCGATCCATGGGCCTCAACATAACACTTTATTAGTTCTGAATCCATCTTTATAATCACCTACATTACGGTGTGACGTTTGATGTTATCAAGAAACTCTTCCGGTGTTAGTGATTGACATGATCTCATGGTCTAAGGATTAGGATCACTTCGTAAGTTGTTATAGCAATATAAAATCAATGACTTTGATCGTAATGCTATACTTCGGATGAATGTTCATCACACCATTACACTAATGTTGTGACCTCGTTATTAACAACATCCAATGTCCATGATCAGGAAACCTATGATCATCTTGTTAATCAACGAGCTAGTTTATAAGAGAGGCATAACTAGGAACTTTCTGTTTGTTTATTAAACACACATGTATTAACGTTTCCGTATTAATACAATTATAGCATGTACAATAAACATTTATCATAAATAAGGAATACGATAATAACCACTTTATTATTGCCTCTCGGGCATATTCCCTTCATGATCATTTACCAAAATGGCAAAGTCATTAGTTAGAGGGTTTGCTCAAAGTCTATTTTTTAAAATCCATTCAACATTTTATGTGATGAAATTATTCTTTTCAAAGCAAAATTTTATGTTTTTCACCAAGTAAGTTGCCTTCGGCAAGGCTTGGTGTTTTTGGGTCAGTAAGTTTGGTCCATAACATTTTCCCAAAGTTTTCCTTGCAAAAACTTTTCCATAATACAATTTAATGAGTTTTATTTGGCTAGAAAATGACTAAGTTAATTAATTCAACTTAAATTTCACAAAAATCATTTTTAATACTATGGGTTGGTTCCTAGGGTCAGTAAGGTCACACAAATCCATTTTGTAAAAGAATTAATCCTAAAATCAATTTTAAACAATTTTTATACTCTAAACAAGTACACAAATGTTTCTGCAAATTCAAACAAGCAATCAGATACTATTTTCAAAACTAAGGTCATGGTTGGCTAGGGCTTGTTCTCCTGATTTTATTGATATAAAATTTGTCAAATTTGGTCGTGTGGATCAAAAGTTATAAGGGTTTGAAAATCCTATTTAAATCAGATTTCAAATCTGTTTTTAAACCAACAGGGTGACACGCGGCGGAATTCTATTGGACGGTACCGTCAGCTGCGGATCACGCTCGTAGCCGTTGGATCTAAATGAGATCGTGCGGCGCAGGACTCGTACCTCTTCGGTTAAGTGATCTATCGTAACCGTTAGATCCAGATCCTAGGGTGCTAGTGTGCTCGACCATTTGCGGCGGCGGTGTCTAGCGGCGTCGGTCGAGAATGGCGGCTGGCGAACAGAAAGCGAGGAAGGAGGTGAGGGTGCTACATGATCGCGGACGCCTCTGAAGCTCAAGGTGTTCGTCGTTGGGCAGGGGCACACGGGAACGGCGGCGATTGCTCGTCGGAATCGTCGTCAGTGTCGGGCTTGCTCAGGCGTCGTTGAGGACGAGGCTACAGCGCGTACCAGGGCAAATGGAAAACAAGGTCAGATGCACGCAGTCCTGGCGAGGATGCGTGCGTGAACGAGAGGAAAAGGGGCGGACGGAAACTACCTGGGGTACTCGCCGGAGTGAGGCAGACGCGGCGGCGCTCAGTGCTTGATGATGGCGAAGATTGGGGGCGCCCTAAGACAAACGGAAAGTGCCGTTAGGTTCGTCTGAGCTTGGAGATCATCATCGTTTTCTCGGGGAGGAGAGGGGTGATCGGAATCTACCTGTGGGCATCGTCGGAGTTGAAGCAGACGGTGGCGACGGTGGTCGCTGTCGAAGATGAGGTTACAGGGTACCCGCAGTAGAGTTGGATGCACTAACAGATGCGCTTGAGAGTGGAGAAGCTGCTAGAGTGCTTAGGGATGCAAGGGGCGGTGAGGTTTCGTCGGAATCATCACTGGAACATCGTCGGGCGTGATAGAGAGAATTGGGGCAGCCTAGGGGCAAAGGGAGGAGTGGTGCGAGGGAAACGAGGAGGAGGAGCAAAGGTTAAATGGGCGTGGCATGACGAGGAATTAACGCGCTTTAAGGTGAATTGAGCAGCGGAATCAAGGCACCTGGCAGCGAGGAAGAGGCGTGGTTCGCGGGTGGGGAAGAAGGGTGTGGTGTGGGGTCCTCTGATCAGTGGGGAAAAGAAACGAGAGGAGGTCCACTTGTCAGGGGTTTTGCGGGTTCGATACTGAGTGATAAAAACGGTTCGGGGAAGAAAAGAAGCTGGGCTAGATGGGCTGGAGCTGGGCCTGTCGACTGTGCTGCTTTGTTTCATTTTTTTATACTGAAAGCTTTTCCTTTTTCTATTTTGAATTTCTGTTTTGAATTTCAATCAACTTATTCAATCATTCAAACAATTCAAACATTCATTTAAACTTTGCATTGTGTTTTTGGTTCTGTTTAGTAGTATAAACCAACCTCCAAAATAAAATAATATTTTAAATCTTTTTAGGTTCCATTAATTAAATAAATTGGTCCATGGTTTTATTAATAAAACAAGGTTTAGTTTATTTAATAAAATCTTCATTTGAACTCCAAATGCTTTCAAAACCCAATCAGTAGGTTTTATTTGGAAATAAAGAATATTTGGAAAACTTGTTTTAAAACAAAATAACATTTTATTTTTAGGGTCCATTATTAATTAAATATAATAGACTTTCATTATTATTTCAAATAAGATTTAGTTTATTTGAGATATTTATTTTGAATCTAAATTAAAGTCAAAACACTTTAGTAGGTTTTATTAGAGAATATAAAATACTTGGAAACCTATTTAAAACATTTTAATAAGTCTTGATGTTCTAATTAAAATGGTAAAACCTTTTATTTGAATAAAATTGGATATTAATTCCTTATTATTTTATCTCAAATAAACCTTTGTTATTTTTATTCAAAACTAAATGTTTTAATTTCCAAAGTTTGGTCTAAGTTTAATTTGGCTTTATAAAATAATCCTTATTTGTAAAACTTCTATTTCATTTGAAAAGAAATCTTTTCATTTTAATTGTTTCAAAGTAGTATTTCGAAATGTTTTATTTTCCTTTTATTAAATGTTTATCTTTTTAAATCCCTTTAGTTTTTATTAACTTTAAATGGGTTTGAAGTTCCAATTGCATTCAAAAAGTTTCTTCTGGCTCTGAAAATCAAACAAGGTTTTATTTTATTCATTTATTTTCACATTACAAGATTTGGAAAATCTTGGGATGTGACAGGCTACCACCCTTAAAATAAATCTCGTCCCGAGATTTGTGGAGGCTAGGGTTACAAGCAAGTTCAAAGCAACTAGGGTACTACCACCCTTAAAATTTTCAAACAAAAATTACATATTGGCCTTCTTGGGTCCTGGAGAAAAATCTCTTAATGCCAATATTTGTATGGTTTCCTTGGTTTCCATGTTTGACTCATGGGCCAAGATTGAGCTTCTCCATAGGCTTGTTCAACTTGTTCTTCATCCTTTCTGGACAGTTGCTTGCACAGTGTCCTGGGTTCTTGCAGTTGAAGCAATGAATGTCATTGAGTTCTTTACGTGGCTCTTGTGGGCAAGTTGCTACAAAGTGACCTGGTTCGTTACAGTTGTTACACCACACTTGGTCAATTCCTTTATTCTTTATGTTCTCTGGGCATCCACTGGAGTAGTGTCCCATTTCCTTACATTTACGACATTGTACAAGGCTCATGTCTTGCTTGGGCTTCTTGATTTTCCTTGATCCTTTGAATTGGGTTGTCTTGCTTGGAGGTATAAGTGGTCCTTTTCCTTTGGTAGACTTGGATCCTTCTTGTTTCCTTTGTTCTACCATGGCATAGATAGGACATAGGCCAGGAGTATGATCACTTCCCTCACAAAGGTAGCAAGTAGCTTGAGAGGTAGGGCATTCTCCAACAGAATGGTCTTCATCACAATTGGGGCATTGTCCTTCATGCTCCTTGGAAGTATGTTCCTTGTCTCCACAAATAATGCAAGCTGGGGCTCCATCTAGAACAACATTCTTGTCATCCTTGCTATCATACTCTCTTCTAGGAAAATTTTCTTCCATGCTAATCATTTGATTAGTCACCTTAAGCATTAGTTGAGATTGTTCCTCCAAAAACTTTTGCAGTGCTGGATCTTCATTACTATTATTGGCTAGGAACTGAGCTGTCAGTTGGTTCAACTGATGTTGGGTTGCTATGAGCTCCCCCAGGTTGTCAGCTTGGTTGGTGTTGGTGTCATCAACCTTGGAGTCCTTTGGAGTAGTCATCTGTTTGGGTTGAAGGAAGATTAGAATGGGCAAGATATTTCTAAGGAAATATTTCTAGTTACACACATCACAATCCACACAAGCAATGTGCATGCAATCACAACAAACTTTTCACTCATTCAAGGTTCAAGCACATACTTAGGCAACAAAACATTTTTGTTACACCACATAAGTTGGTGTTTTGTCTTAGCTAAAATTTGGTGGTCCATCTATATGGTTCATTTGTGATATTTCCTTCCTTCTTGGTTGATTCTTCTTGCATGATATCTTGGTTTCCTTGAGATAAACTCTTGGTTACAATACTTCAAAGTTGTTGATGGTTTCCTCCTATTTTGCATTCCCTCAGTCTCTAAATCTTGAGTAAGATTTTCCTTGTTTCACTTGTGGTCCTTAGTGATATCCAAGTTGGAAGTCCTTGGGGAATATGCTGAAGATGTTGGAGTCATTAGAGTTGAAGAAGTTTAAGAAGTCCTTTGCACATGGTGTAGTCCTTGATCAAGGGTAGGTTTCTCCATCAAGTTGAAGCAGAAAAGATGTAGAGTTGAAACCAAAATGGTTGAGGAAAGAGTTACAAGTGTTTTTGTAAATAAGTTTTGGAACAAAATGTAATTCCTATTTTTCTAAGGGTTTTTGTCCAATCCTAGGTTTACAAATCCTACAGGCAACACAAGGCTCTGATACCATCTATAGAGGTCCCAATCTTTAATAAGATAGAGCCCCCTGTGTTTACAATGCTAGTCCCTGGATCAATAGCTAGCATCCACAGTTAAGATGTAATATCAAGATACAAAGGTCATAACATAACTTTATAACCAGGAATAACATAATTTTATTACATCATACATAGCTCATTTGGCTATTACATTACATTGCAGCGGAATAACTAAAGTCATGGGGTCCTTCATCTTCAAAGTGCCACAGGCAGATGTTGGTTGTAGACTTTGTAATCCTAATCAAACAATCTTCACTAAAATCAATCAAACCTGCAACATTACAAGTTACAGCCACAAGGGTCAATACATTTGAATTGTATTAGCAAGTTTCACTACTAAGTATAATATAAGTGGATCCTATCATTACATGCAAATTTGGCTAAGTAGAGTTTTAGGCTCATTTGCATAAAGCAATATTTTATCCTATCTTTTCAAAATGGTTTTGGTCTTTTGTCAAATCTCATTTCCAAGATCCTTGAACTCCTTGGTAGACACTCAAGTGTTCAAGTACTTGTCAAAAATCCTTGAGCACCTTGGTAACCCCAAGTGCTACAAGTTTTATCAAAACTCATGAGTTCCTTGGTAACCCCAAGTACATCATGCTCTTGTACACCTTGGTAACCCCAAGTGCTACAAGCTTAACAAAATCTCTTTGAATTCCTTGGTACCCCCAAGTGCATCAAGTTTTTATATTAGAAATTGGAATGTCGAGATCTCCCATAGTTCAACCTTTAGTTGCTCAGTATTGTCCATCCAAGGGGACACGGCTAAGTACTTCTCCTTTATTAACTTCTGCAGAAGGAGTACACTTTACCCACATGACACAATCCCATCTTGTTGCCACCAGTGGCCTACTGGATTAGTGCTCACCAAGATGGAGTCTTGGAGATCGAGAATGTGTGAAGTCTTTCCAAAGGTCCTTCCATACATCATTGCTAGCTTGTCTTCAGCCCCCACGAAGCATTCCAGATCCTCATGTCCGGTAACTAAAGACAATGTATGGATCTTCCTAATGTAGTTGACTAAGCCAGAGCCATAATAGCATGTGGTTGTACATGAAAGCCACAGTTGGAGAAACATGTTCAATCTCTAAGTTTCCTAGGTGGTTTTCATTTGGAGCACAACACAAAGAGATTGCCATAGACATGGTTCCCTTTTGTTGCCACCTTCTCCAAAAACATAAAGTGTCCACCACCTAGGTGGTTCATTGAGTCCTTGTTTTATTATATAAAACACAAGTCTTCTCTCAACCTTTGTAAAATCTCAACATGCATCTCTTTTTCAACACATAGCATGGCTAAGCATGTACAACTTCAATATTTTTACTAAGGAGTGTATAGGGAATCCTACTAGGATTAGCATAGCATAAGTAAAAATTCTCTTCATGCATGTTTTTCAAAATCCACTAAGTATAATGAAAATAATAGGACTTTAGATGATAGTGCCACTTGCCTTTTTGTTAGGTAATGATAGTCACTCCTTGATCTTGCTAGTCTCTCACTTTGCTAATTTTGCTACAATCAAACAAGCAGAGTATCAAGTAGCATTCCAAACCAACATTCAATCAATATTTTACATACACAAAGCAATGGATCCTAGGTCTTGCAACAAAAGGGTTCTGTGGCATGGTTGGTCTCTACTAGGTTTATAAACTTTGTATGGTCCACATTGATCATTTACCAAAATGGCAAAGTCAGTAGTTAGAGGGTTTGCTCAAAGTCTATTTTTTGAAAATCCATTCAACATTTTATGTGATGAAATTATTCTTTTCAAAGCAAAATTTTATGTTTTTCACCAAGTAAGTTGCCTTTGGAAAGGCTTGGTGTTTTTGGGTCAGTAAGTTTGGTCCATAACATTTCCCAAAGTTTTCCTTGCAAAAACTTTTCCATAATACAATTTAATGAGTTTTATTTGGCTAGAAAATGACTAAGTTAATTAATTCAACTTAAATTTGGTCGTGTGGATCAAAAGTTATAAGGGTTTGAAAATCCTATTTAAATCAGATTTCAAATCTGTTTTTAAACCAACAGGGTGACACGCGGCGGAATTCTATTGGACGGTACCGCTTCGCTGCGGATCACGCTCCGTAGCCGTTGGATCTAAATGAGATCGTGCGGCGCAGGACTCGTACCTCTTCGGGGTTAAGTGATCTATCGTAACCGTTAGATCCAGATCCTAGGGTGCTAGTGTGCTCGACCATTTGCGAGCGGCGCCGGCGGTGGCTAGCGGCGGCGTCGGTCAGATAGTGGCGGCGCTGGCGAAACAGGAAACGAGGAAGGAGGTGAGGGTGCTTACAGTGATCGCGGTGACGCTCTGAAGCTCAAGGTGTTCGTCGTTGGGCAGGGGGCACACGGGAACGGCGGCGATTGCTCGTCGGAATCGTCGTCAGTGTCGGGCTTGCTCAGGCGTCGTTGAGGACGAGGCTACAGCAAATACCAGGGCAAATGAAAAACAAGGTCAGATGCGCGCAGTCCTGGCGAGGATGCGTGCGTGAACGAGAGGAAAAGGGGCGGACGGAAACTACCTGGGGTACTCGCCGGAGTGAGGCAGACGCGGCGGCGCTCAGTGCTTGACGATGGCGAAGATTGGGGGCGCCCTAAGACAAACGGAAAGTGCCGTTAGGTTCGTCTGAGCTTGGAGATCATCATCGTTTCTCGGGAGGAGAGGGTGACGGAATCTACGTAGGCGTCGTCGAGTTGAAGCGGACGGTGGCGACGGTGGTCGCTGTCGAAGATGAGATTACAGGGTACCCGCGGTCGAGTTGGATGCACTAACAGATGCGCTTGAGAGTGGAGAAGCTGCTAGAGTGCTTAGGGATGCAAGGGGCGGTGAGGTTTCGTCGGAATCATCACTGGAACATCGTCGGAGCGGCGGCGGTACAGAGAGAATTGGGGGCAGCCTAGGGGCAAAGGGGAGGAGTGGTCTGAGGGAAAACGAGGAGGAGGAGCAGGCGGTTAAATGGGCGTGGCCGCGACGAGGAATTAACGCGGCTTTAAGGTGAATTGAACGCGCGGAATCAAGGCCTGCAACGGCAGCGAGGGGGAAGAGGCGTGGTTCGCGGGTGGGGAAGAAGGGTGTGGTGTGGGGTCCTCTGATCAGTGGGGAAAAGAAACGAGAGGAGGTCCACTTGTCAGGGGTTTTGCGGGTTCGATACTGAGTGATAAAAACGGTTCGGGGAAGAAAAGAAGCTGGGCTAGATGGGCTGGAGCTGGGCCTGTCGACTGGGCTGCTTTGTTTCATTTTTTTTATACTGAAAGCTTTTCCTTTTTCTATTTTGAATTTCTGTTTTGAATTTCAATCAACTTATTCAATCATTCAAACAATTCAAACATTCATTTAAACTTTGCATTGTGTTTTTGGTTCTGTTTAGTAGTATAAACCAACCTCCAAAATAAAATAATATTTTAAATCTTTTTAGGTTCCATTAATTAAATAAATTGGTCCATGGTTTTATTAATAAAACAAGGTTTAGTTTATTTAATAAAATCTTCATTTGAACTCCAAATGCTTTCAAAACCCAATCAGTAGGTTTTATTTGGAAATAAAGAATATTTGGAAAACTTGTTTTAAAACAAAATAACATTTTATTTTTAGGGTCCATTATTAATTAAATATAATAGACTTTCATTATTATTTCAAATAAGATTTAGTTTATTTGAGATATTTATTTTGAATCTAAATTAAAGTCAAAACACTTTAGTAGGTTTTATTAGAGAATATAAAATACTTGGAAACCTATTTAAAACATTTTAATAAGTCTTGATGTTCTAATTAAAATGGTAAAACCTTTTATTTGAATAAAATTGGATATTAATTCCTTATTATTTTATCTCAAATAAACCTTTGTTATTTTTATTCAAAACTAAATGTTTTAATTTCCAAAGTTTGGTCTAGGTTTAATTTGGCTTTATAAAATAATCCTTATTTGTAAAACTTCTATTTCATTTGAAAAGAAATCTTTTCATTTTAATTGTTTCAAAGTAGTATTTCGAAATGTTTTATTTTCCTTTTATTAAATGTTTATCTTTTTAAATCCCTTTAGTTTTTATTAACTTCAAATGGGTTTGAAGTTCCAATTGCATTCAAAAAGTTTCTTCTGGCTCTGAAAATCAAACAAGGTTTTATTTTATTCATTTATTTTCACATTACAAGATTTGGAAAATCTTGGGATGTGACAAAGTATCAGTATATATCGTACAAACTACTCTAAAATACAAGACCTAGTACTACACTGGTAGTACTTTGCAGCCAAAATATACCAACTTCACTATCCTATTACATAATTGAAAGGATATGGATGTCGCCTAGAGGGTGGTGAATAGGCGATTAAAACTTTTCCTAGAGTGTATCAACAAAGGCGGAATAAAACTAGCGTTTACTACCGCTCGGCCCAGAAAACATATCCCTTTCTTTTTAGAATTAAATCGGCGAATATTCAAACGGTCATAACTTTTGAATGGTGACTCCGATTGACCCGATTTAAATTGCGTTGGAAAGAGGACGACAATAGCTTCCCTATTAAGGAAAATCAGTACCATATCATGCCCTTGATCTAAACAATTATCAGTATATATCGTACAAACTACTCTGAAATACAAGACCTAGTACTATACCGGTAGTACTTTGCAGCCAAAATAGTACAATAGGGATGATACCAACTGCACTATCCTATTACATAGTTGAAACGATACGGATATCGCCTAGAGGGGGGTGAATAGACGATTAAAAATTTTCCTAGAGTGGCTCAACAAAGGCGGAATAAAACTAGCATTTACTACCGCTCGGCCCAGAAAACAGATCCCTTTCTTTTTAGAATTAAATCAGTGAATATTCAAACGGTCATAACTTTTGAATGGTGACTCCGATTGACCCGATTCAAATTGCGTTGAAAAGAGGACGGCAATAGCTACCCAATAAAGACAAAGCAGTACCATATCGTGCCCTTGATCTAAAGAAGTATCAGTATATATATTTGTACAAACTACTCTGAAATACAAGACCTAGTACTATACTGGTAGTACTTTGCAGCCAAAATAGTTCAATAGGGCTGATACCAACCGCACTATCCTATTACATAGTTGAAAGGATACGGATGTCGCCTAGAGGGGCGGTGAATAGAAGATTAAAACTTTTCCTAGAGTGTCTCAACAAAGGCGGAATAAAACTAGCGTTTAATACCGCTCGGCCCAGAAAACAGATCTCTTTCTTTTTAGAATTAAATCGGTGAATATTCAAACGGCCATAACTTTTGAATGGTGACTCCGATTGACCCGATTCAAATTACGTTGGAAAGAGGACGACAATAGCTACCCTATAAAGGCAAAGCAGTACCATATCATGCCCTTGATCTAAAAAAGTATCAGTATATATCGTACAAACTAGTATGAAATACAAGACCTAGTACTATACCGGTAGTACTTTGCAGCCAAAATAGTTCAATAGGGCTGATACCAACTCCACTATCCTATTACATAGTTGAAAGGATACGGATGTCGCCTAGAGGGGGGTGAATGGACGATTAAAACTTTTCCTAGAGTGTCTCAACAAAGGCGGAATAAAACTAGCGTTTACTACTGCCCGGCCCAGAAAACATATCTCTTTCTTTTTAGAATTAAATTGTTGAATATTCAAACGGTCATAAATTTTGAATGGAGACTCTGATTGACCCGATTCAAATTGCGTTGGAAAGAGGACGACAACAGCTACCCTATAAAGGCAAAGAAGTACCATATCGTGCCCTTGATCTAAACAAGTATCAGTATATATCATACAAACTACTCTGAAATACAAGACCTAGTACTATACTGGTAGTACTTTGCAGCCAAAATAGTTCAATAGGGTTGATACCAACTACACTATCTTATTACATAGTTGAAAGGATACAGATGTCGCCTAGAGGGGGGTGAATAGGCGATTAAAACTTTTCCTAAAGTGGCTCAACAAAGGCGGAAAAAAACTAGCGTTTACTACCGCTCGTCCCAGAAAATAGATCCCTTTCTTTTTAGAATTAAATCGATGAATATTCAAACGGTCAAACTTTTGAATGGTGACTCCGATTGACCCGATTCAAATTGCGTTGGAAAGTGAACTACAATAGCTACCCTATAAAGGCAAAGCAGTACCATATCGTGCCCTTGATCTAAACAAGTATCAGTATATATCATACAAATTACTCTGAAATACAAGACCTAGAACTATACCGGTAGTACTTTGCAGCCAAAATAGTTCAATAACGTTGATACCAACTGCACTAAGCTATTACATAGTTGAAAGGATACGGATGTCGCCTAGAGGGGGGTGAATAGGCTATTAGAACTTTTCCTAGAGTGGCTCAACAAAGGCGGAATAAAACTAGCGTTTACTACCGCTCGGCCCATTAAACAGATCCCTTTCTTTTTAGAATTAAATCGGTGAATATTCAAACGGTCATAACTTTTGAATGGTGACTTTGATTGACCCGATTCAAATTGCGTTGGAAAGAGGATGACAATAGCGACCCTATTAAGCCAAAGCAGTACCATATCGTTCCCTTGAACTAAACAAGTATCAGTATATATCGTACAAACTACTCTAAAATACAAGACCTAGTACTACACTGGTAGTACTTTGCAGCCAAAATATACCAACTTCACTATCCTATTACATAATTGAAAGGATATGGATGTCGCCTAGAGGGGGGGGGGTGAATAGGCGATTAAAACTTTTCCTAGAGTGGATCAACAAAGGCGGAATAAAACGTGCGTTTACTACCGCTCGGCCCAGAAAACATATCCCTTTCTTTTTAGAATTAAATCGGTGAATATTCAAACGGTCATAACTTTTGAATGGTGACTCCGATTGACCCGATTTAAATTGCGTTGGAAAGAGGACGACAATAGCTGCCCTATTAAGGAAAATCAGTACCATATCATGCCCTTGATCTAAACAATTATCAGTATATATCGTACAAACTACTCTGAAATACAAGACCTAGTACTATACCGGTAGTACTTTGCAGCCAAAATAGTACAATAGGGCTGATACCAACTTCACTATCCTATTACATAGTTGAAACGATACGGATGTCGCCTAGAGGGGGGTGAATAGACGATTAAAACTTTTCCTAGAGTGGATCAACAAAGGCGGAATAAAACTAGCATTTACTACCGCTCGGCCCAGAAAACAGATCCCTTTCTTTTTAGAATTAAATCAGTGAATATTCAAACGGTCATAACTTTTGAATGGTGACTCCGATTGACCCGATTCAAATTGCGTTGAAAAGAGGACGGCAATAGCTACCCAATAAAGACAAGCAGTACCAGATCGTGCCCTTGATATAAAGAAGTATCAGTATATATATTTGTTCAAACTACTCTGAAATACAAGACCTAGTACTATACTGGTAGTACTTTGCAGCCAAAATAGTTCAATAGGGCTGATACCAACCGCACTATCCTATTACATAGTTGAAAGGATACAGATGTCTCCTAGAGGGGGGGTGAATAGACGATTAAAACTTTTCCTAGAGTGTCTCAACAAAGGCGGAATAAAACTAGCGTTTAATACCGCTCGGCCCAAAAACAGATCTCTTTCTTTTTAGAATTAAATCGGTGAATATTCAAACGGCCATAACTTTTGAATGGTGACTCCGATTGACCCGATTCAAATTACGTTGGAAAGAGGACGACAATAGCTACCCTATAAAGGAAAAGCAGTACCATATCGTGCCCTTGATCTAAACAAGTATCAAAATATATCGTACAAACTACTCTGAAATACAAGACCTAGTACTATACCGGTAGTACTTTGCAGCCAAAATAGTTCAATAGGGCTGATACCAACTGCACTATCCTATTACATAGTTGAAAGGATACGGATATCGCCTAGAGGGGGGTGAATGGACGATTAAAACTTTTCCTAGAGTGTCTCAACAAAGGCGGAATAAAACTAGCGTTTACTACTGCCCGGCCCAGAAAACATATCTCTTTCTTTTTAGAATTAAATCGTTGAATATTCAAACGGTCATAAATTTTGAATGGAGACTCTGATTGACCCGATTCAAATTGCGTTGGAAAGAGGACGACAATAGCTACCCTATAAAGGCAAAGAAGTACCATATCGTGCCCTTGATCTAGACAAGTATCAGTATATATCGTACAAACTACTCTGAAATACAAGACCTAGTACTATACTGGTAGTACTTTGCAGCCAAAATAGTTCAATAGGGTTGATACCAACTACATTATCCTATTACATAGTTGAAAGGATACAGATGTCGCCAAGAGGGGGGTGAATAGGCGATTAAACTTTTCCTAAAGTGGCTCAACAAAGGTGGAAAAAAACTAGCGTTTACTACCGCTCGTCCCAGAAAATAGATCCCTTTCTTTTTAGAATTAAATCGGTGAATATTCAAACGGTCAAACTTTTGAATGGTGACTCCGATTGACCCAATTCAAATTGCGTTGGAAAGTGAACGACAATAGCTACCCTATAAAGGCAAAGTAGTACCATATCGTGCCCTTGATCTAAACAAGTATCAGTATATATCATACAAACTACTCTGAAATACAAGACCTAGAACTATACTGGTAGTACTTTGCAGCCAAAATAGTTCAATAGCGTTGATACCAACTGCACTAACCAATTACATAGTTGAAAGGATACGGATGTCGCCTAGAGGGGGGTGAATAGGCTATTAGAACTTTTCCTAGAGTGGCTCAACAAAGGCGGAATAAAACTAGCGTTTACTACCGCTCGGCCCATTAAACAGATCCCTTTCTTTTTAGAATTAAATCGGTGAATATTCAAACGGTCATAACTTTTGAATGATGACTTCGATTGACCCGATTCAAATTGCGTTGGAAAGAGGATGACAATAGCGACCCTATTAAGGAAAAGCAGTACCATATCGTTCCCTTGAACTAAACAAGTATCAGTATATATCGTACAAACTACTCTAAAATACAAGACCTAGTACTACACTGGTAGTACTTTGCAGCCAAAATATACCAACTTCACTATCCTATTACATAATTGAAAGGATATGGATGTCGCCTAGAGGGGGTGTGAATAGGCGATTAAAACTTTTCCTAGAGTGGATCAACAATGGCGGAATAAAACTAGCGTTTACTACCGCTCGGCCCAGAAAACATATCCCTTTCTTTTTAGAATTAAATTGGTGAATATTCAAATGGTCATAACTTTTGAATGGTGACTCCGATTGACCCGATTTAAATTGCGTTGGAAAGAGGACGACAATAGCTACCCTATTAAGGAAAATCAGTACCATATCATGCCCTTGATCTAAACAATTATCAGTATATATCGTACAAACTACTCTGAAATACAAGACCTAGTACTATACCGGTAGTACTTTGCAGCCAAAATAGTACAATAGGGCTGATACCAACTGCATTATCCTATTACATAGTTGAAACGATACGGATGTCGCCTAGAGGGGGGTGAATAGACGATTAAAACTTTTCCTAGAGTGGCTCAACAAAGGCGGAATAAAACTAGCATTTACTACCGCTCGGCCCAGAAAACAGATCCCTTTCTTTTTAGAATTAAATCGGTGAATATTCAAACGGTCATAACTTTTGAATGGTGACTCCGATTGACCCGATTCAAATTGCGTTGGAAAGAGGATGACAATAGCTACCCTATTAAGGCAAAGCAGTACCATATCGTGCCCTTTATCTAAACAAGTATCAGTATATATCATACAAACTACTCTGAAATACAAGACCTAGTTCTACACTGGTAGTACTTTGCAGCCAAAATATACCAACTGCACTAGCCTATTACATAGTTGAAAGGATATGGATGTCGCCTAGAGGGGGGAGTGAATAGGCTATTAAAACTTTTCCTAGAGTGGCTCAACAAAGGCGGAATAAAACTAGCGTTTACTATTGAAAGGACTATATCTTCCCATGATGTTTTTGGTGTTAAACTGACAATCCCAACCTTGTTTTTAACTGTGCTCTTGAGTTTCAGGGGAAACATCGTTGTTGTTTCATTCTATTGTGTTCGATGCTCTCTTGTGATCTTTTGAAGACGGTGGCCTTTTAGTCTTCTCCTAGTTTCTTTTCGGTTGTTGTTTTTAGGTCACCGTACTATTAAGAGGGGGTCCATGTTGGAAGGCTGTGGGAAATCACTTGTTCTTGCACAAACCTATATGCACCGCCACAGCCATCCCATTATCCCGCGAGAGAGAGCGTGTTCCTGTTCTGTTGGGGCCTTTTGTGTCTCACCGGAACTTCCGGTCATTGGCCGGAAGTTCTGCTCAAACTTTTTCTACGGGCTGTTCTACAGTTTGTTCCGATGCTAGTTCCGCCCAAGTTCCGGTGGCGGTTCAGTAAATTTCTGTTTTGAAGTGTGCTATTTGCCGGAACTTGGCCGGAACTTGCATCGGAACTTGTTCCTGCCAGAAGTTCTTGAGCAGAACTTCCGCCTGAACGCCGGAACTTCCGGTCGATTCCATGACCCAAAAGTTCCGCCTTGTTCCGCCCCAAGTTCGGTGAAGGCTCAAGAAACTTAGAAGTGTGCTATTTATTTAACCTGGTCGGAACTTTCTCGGAAGTTCACCGGAACTTCCGGTCCGTTTTGACCGGAACTTCTGGTTGCGCTTCTAGAGCGGGCGTCAACGGTCTGATGACCGTTGGAGCCAGTCAAGGAACTTCCGCCCTCACCGAACTTCCGGTGAGGTCGCGAGAGGTCAGAACAGTTCAAATGGGGGGCCTATTTAAGTCACCCCCCTTCTTCCTCCCACTCCCTCTCGAATTTTTCTCTCTCCTCCATTAATGCTTGAGCTTCACCTCACTAGATCTCTCTCTCTAGCCACTCAAATGACCTGATCTTTTGAGAGGTGAGGGAGGTGACCTATATCTACACTTCCACCAAAGAAGAATTGATTTCCCCCGCCCATCCTTTGTGGATCTTGTTGCTCTTGGGTTTCTTGGAACCCTAGACGGTGTAGGGCATCCCCGGAGCTGAGGCATGTGTTGTAAAGCTTCGAGGTGTCGTTGAGGGCCTCCAATTGAGTTGTGGAGCCTCCCCCTCAACCTTGGTGTAAAGGTTTCGGTTGGCGCCTTCAAGGTCACCGGTTAGTGGATTGTGAGGCCTCCTTTGTGGGGGAGCTCACCGGAGAAGAAGGTGAGGCCTTTGTGGCGCTCGGGTGACCTTGTGTGGCCCCGACACCTCTCCAACGTAGACGTAGCTCCTTGGGAGTGAACTACGGGAATTACATCTCCGTGTCCCCTCGCCGGTTACTTCGTTCCCCTCCTTTACTCCTTGCTATTTACTGTTTTTGTGGTTGGTGCTCGTTTTCTTGCTTTTAGGTTGTTCACTTAGTTGCATCTCTAGATAACTTCCTTTCTTGTTGAGCCTAAAAGTTAGAAACAAATTAAAATTGGTAGACGCCTATTCACCCCCTTCTAGTCGTATCAAGTCGGTACTTTCAATTGGTATCAGAGCCCAGGCTCTTACTTCGGGCTTTACCGCCTAAGAGACTATGGACGACGAAGGGGGTAGTGAAACTGAAAAAGCCAGGAACTTGGCCACTATGGATGACCTTAAGCAATTGGAGTCATCCATGATGTGCAAGTTCGAGGAAATGATGACTCTCTTGCAGTCTCTCAAGCCAAACCCCATGATTGCTATTGACACACCCCAATCCAACGAGGTTCCTCCCACCGTTACGATGTCCTCCCCCGGGGTAACTCCCGCGGCTGCCACCACTCACTTGGGACTTGGTTTTGTTGCTCAAACCTCTACCAAGGTTCCAAGTGAGAACATCGAGGAGCCCGAGAACCCAACTTCCAAAGGGGATAATGGAGGAAAGGACTACTCGGCGATTCCCCCACCGCCAAAGTACACTCCGGATCCACCCATTCCCATGCCACACATTATACCTCAAGGAGCACCACCCATGCTAGATACGTCTAATTTAGCCAATTGGCAATATCTAATGCGCTCACATATTTCCAGCTCATGCATTGAGTTAATGAGGATTGTGGAGGATGGATTCTCTCCATTTGACCCAAAGAAGTTGACACGAGGTGAAGTGGTGGACAAGCAACTCAATGCTACAGCTTTGGGAATGATTCAAAAGACCTTGACTCCAAAGGATTTTGCTCACATTCGCCAATTTGACACTGCCAAGGGAGCTTAGGATCAACTCACCGAGCTCTTTGTTGGGAATGCTAGCATCCAAAGCTCCAAGTTTGATGAGATCAACAACGAGTGTGATGGTTTCGCAATGCAAGATGATGAGACTCCTGAAGACATGTATAGGCGCCTTAAGGTCCTTTCTTCCACTATGAGGGACCTTGGGGCTCACTATGTTGATGACAAGTTTATGAAGAGGAAGTTCATTCAAGCTCTTCTCCCATTTGAAGAACAAAAGCTCAACTCTATCAAGGGAAGAACGAACTTTCACTTAATGACCTCCCAAGAAGTCTTGAGTGAAGTAATTGCCATGACTATTGCTAAGAAGAATGCGGAGTCCGCTTGAGCTAGAGCCATTGGATCAACAAAAGTGAACCTTGCTTTGAAGGCCAAGGCTATTGAAGTTGATCATGATGATACATCAAGTGAGTGGTCTCAAGAAGATCTCAAATGTGCCTTCAACGAACAACTTGCTCTCGCTTCAAGGGCCTTTTGGAACAAGTCCGGATTCAAGTCAAGATCAAGGGACAACTCAAGATTCAACTCACCCAACAAGTCTCCCAAAGCAAGGTCATGCTATAATTGCAACGACAAGAGTCACTTCGTGGCCAAGTGTCCCTTTGAGAACCGTGAAGACAATGGTGGTCGTCTCATTCGCAAGGTCAAGTCAAGACCTCCTCATACCTTAAAGAAGAACTACACCGTCTAGAACGCCACTAACAAGGAACGAGCAATTGTGGTCCATGAAGAATATCTTTCGGGCACGGATGAAGATGATGATGATGAAGTTCATGGTGGAGAGATTGTGGGGGTTGCTGCTATTTCCACTACCTCAACTCCACGTCTATCCCTCTTCGACTCGCCAAATGAAAATGTCATCTCCTCCAACCAAAAGTGCTTCATGTCCAAGGCCACCGAGGTATCACCGAAACCCACTCCTCAACCTATCTCTAGTGAGCCTTCCTCTCTTGATCTTGTCGGTCTAGAGGTGAAGAAAGAGATGATTGACATGTGTGAATTTGTTGCTACCTTAGATGAAGAAACTAAAAACTGCTTTGAGTCCTTACTTGCACAACTTGAAAATGCTAGAGATGCTTTAGATGAAAAGGAAGAACTTCTTGACTTGCTAAGTAAAAATGAAAGAGATGCCGACGATGAAATTTCCTCTGTCACTCAAAGTCTTGAGGATGAAAAAAATATGAGAATTAATCTCGAAGAAAATGTGTCTAAGCTTGTAGATGATCATAACAACACTTTGACCTCTACAATTAAAGAACGTGACCATGCTCTTGCTTTGATTAAGGTTCTCAAGAAAGAAAATGCTGAGTTTGTGGGTGGTCATGATAGGACTCAAAAGGATCTCGAGAAACTCAAAGAGGAACACAAAGCCTTGGAGAGTAAATTCTCAAGTCTTTTTGAGGCTCATGAACATCTTCAAACTCAATTAACTTGTGATCTTTCTAAGTCTTCTGCTGTGCAAATTATAGATTTGTCTAGCTCTCCTAACCCTTGTTGCAAGCATGAGCATCTCATAGAGGAGGTCAAGGTTTTGAAGGATCAACTTGCCAAGACTAAGAAGAAGAACAACAACAACAACAACAACAAGAAGAAGAAGAAAAAGAACAAGGGCATGGACCAAGGAGTACCAAATGGACTAACCCTCTTGCAAAGTGACAACTTTGCCGGAAAGAACAATCCCTCTTATATTCTTTGCAAATCTTATGATGGTCATGTATATGCTAGATATGTGGGGACATCTTACACGCATGATTATCATTGGGCCATTTGGGTGCCAAAGGTTCTTGTCACTAACAAAAGGGGACCCATTGCAAAATGGGTACCTAAAACCAAGGCTTGATTTTCTAGTAGGAATATGCTTCCGGCGGATCAAAATGGGTGCTTGATAGTGGTGCCACCAGTCATATGACCGGAAGCAAGTCTATCATGACCGAATTGAGACCCAATATTGCCAACACCATGGTCTCCTACGGTGACAAAATAAGCTCTCAGGTTTTGGGTTTTGGCAAAGTGGTGGTAACCCAGATGTATCCTTGGTTGACGTCATGCTTTTCAAATCTCTTGGTTAAAACCTACTCTCAGTTCGTGCTCTTGCTCTTATGGGTCTTTCTTCTTTCTTTAATTCTCATTCCGTGGTCCTCATGTGGAGCAAGTCTCTCAAGGTGGATTTTGTAGGATATGTGGAACATGACTTGTATGTGGTGGACTTTTCAGGGACCACTACTCCTCATGCTCTATGTCTCTATGCTAAAGCCGACAAGGACTTAACATGAGGACTTTGCAAAGACTTCACTCCGAGGGCCACATCCTTGGAATTAACGACGTTTCTTTTGCCAAAGATCGTGTTTGCAGGGCTTGTATTGAAGGGAATATGCATGAAACTCCTCACAAAGCGCTCAATCAAATCACTACCGAGAGATGTTTGGAGCTCTTACATATGGATCTCTTTGGTCCTCCCTCTCATGATAGCCTTGGAGGCAAGAAGTATTGCTTGGTTATTGTGGATGATTTCTCAAGATACACTTGGGTGTTCTTTTTCAAGTACAAGAGTGAGACTCAACAAACTGTCATTGACTTTGCTAATGAGTTTCAACGGAAGCACAATGCAACTATTCTCTCCATTCGAAGTGATAATGGCACCGAGTTCAGAAACTATACCTTGGATGAGTTTCTCAATGATGAAGGAATCAAGCATCAATACTCCACTCCCTACACCCCTCAACAAAATGGAGTTGCTGAAAGGAAGAATCGCACTTTGATGGATGCGGCTCGGTCTATGCTAGCTGAGTTCAAGTCTCCATACAACTTTTGGTCCGAGGACAACTCCACCGCTTGCCATGCAACCAACCGGCTTTATCTCCGCAAGAATAAGAACAAGACCCCCTATGAACTTCTCACCGGGAAAAAGCCTAATGTTAGCTACTTTCGGGTGTTTGGGTGCAAGTGCTACATCCTCAAGAAAGGAGTTCGATTGTCAAAGTTTGAATCCAAGGCTCAAGAAGGAATTTTCGTTGGTTACTCAAATCATTCCCATGCTTATAGAGTCTACAAAAAAGCCAATGGAAGAGTTGAAGAGACGAGCAACGTGAAGTTTGATGAAAATCATGAGTCTCTTGTTAGGAAAGATGGTGTTTGTGATCCAAGTGATGAAATTCCTCCCAAGGCCATAGGAAGAATGGGTGTGGGTTTCCACCTCCCCATTGAGGATCCCCTTATGGACGAAGGAGAAGGACCAAGCTCTACTCAAGTGGAGCCCTCACTCTCACAAGATCATATTGCACCTCAAGGACCTACTTTCTTGCCACAAGCTCCACCAAGCTCTTCCGAAGCTTCCCATGCTCATGACTCTCCAAGCTCTAAAGAACAAGCTCTTCATCAACAACATCAACCTCCCCACGATGGGGCTCCTCCTCAAGGCACCTCCCACGGACAAGCTCTTCATCAACCTCATCTACCTCCCCAAGATGGGGCTTCTCCCCAAGGTCAAGCTCGTCGAGATCAAGAGTAAGTCAATGATCCTCAAGGATCCTCTCCAAGTGATGACTCCCCCGAAGTGGAAATTGATGAAGATGACCCTCGTGTTCGTGCTTATAGTCAAGGGGGCGGCTCAATTGGTGGAAATGACCAAGTGGTAGCTCAAGAATCTCGAATTGAAGCACAAGCCCGTCGTCAAGCCTATCATCTCGCCAAGCTTGTTCGAGATGGCCATATCCTTGATAATGTCTATGGATATTTCAATAAAGGTTCCACTACTAGGAGGCAACTAGCTTCCTTTTGCTCTCACCATGCGTTTATCTCTCTTGTGGAACCACAGAAAGTCTTCGAAGCTCTTGAAGATGATGATTGGCTTGATGCTATGAACGAGGAACTTCACAACTTCAAGAGGAACAATGTTTGGACATTGGTTGAGCGGCCTAAAGACTATCAAAACGTCATTGGAAACAAGTGGGTCTTCAAGAACAAGTGCGATGCAAATGGAATTGTCGTGCACAACAAGGCAAGGTTAGTTGCCCAAGGATACTCACAAGTTGAGGGCATCGACTACGGTGAGACTTACGCCCCCGTTGCTCGCCTTGAATCCATTCGTATGCTTCTTGCCTTTGCTACCCATCATAACTTTAAATTGTATCAAATGGATGTTAAGAGTGCTTTTCTTAATGGTCCTTTGAAAGAGTTGGTATACGTCAAGCAACCTCCGGGCTTCGAGGATCCACTTTTTCCGAACCATGTCTACAAGCTCAATAAGGCACTCTATGGCCTCAATCAAGACCCACGTGCGTGGTATGATTGCCTTAGGGAGCTCTTGTTAGACCGTGGCTTCGAAGTGGGCCTCATTGATCCCACTCTTTTTACTAAGAAAGTTGGAGGCCACTTGTTCGTATGCCAAATCTATGTAGATGACATTATCTTTGGGTCTATTAACAAAACTTTTAATGAGGATTTTGCCAAGCTCATGACCGACCTCTTCGAGATGTCCATGATGGGGGAGTTGAAGTTTTTCCTTGGATTTGAAGTCAAACAATTGAGGAAAGGGACTTTCATCAACCAAGCCAAGTACATCCAAGACATGCTCAAGAAGTTCAAGTTTGATCAAGTCAAAGGTGCCAAGACTCCCATGCCAACTAAGGTTAATCTTGATCTCGATCCCAAGGGTAAGGAGGTGGATCAAAAACTCTATCGTTTGATGATTGGTTCTTTGCTCTATCTTTGTGCATCCCGACCGGATATTATGTTGAGTGTGGGTATGTGTGCAAGATTTCAAGCCGCACCAAAGGAAAGTCACATGGTGGCTGTCAAGAGGATCTTTCGATATTTAGTTCATACCCCAAACTTTGGATTGTGGTACCCCAAGGGAGCCAGCTTTGATCTCATTGGTTACACGGACTCGGATTGGGCTGGTGACAAAGTGGGAAGAAAGTCAACCTCCGGATCTTGTCAGTTTCTCGGACGATCTTTGGTTTGTTGGTCCTCGAAGAAGCAAAACTATGTGTCGATGTCCACTGCCGAAGCTGAGTACATCTCTGCCGCAAGCTGCTGTGCTCAATTGCTATGGATGAAGCAAACCTTGAAGGATGTTGGACTATCTTTTGACAAGGTGCCTCTTCTTTGCGACAATGAGAGTGCCATTGCTATTGCTCACAATCCCGTGCAACACAACCGGACCAAGCACATTGAAATTCGTCATCATTTCATTCGGGACCATGTTGCTAGAGGAGACATTTCTTTGGAGTATGTTCCCACCAAGGCAAATCTTGCGGATCTTTTCATGAAGCCTCTTGATGAAGCAAGGTTCCGAGAGTTAAGGCATGAGCTAAATATCATTGATTCGAGCAATGTTGCTTGAGCCCTTGCACACCTACCCGTGTCTCAATGTGTATCTTGTTTGGATGTAGGCATGGATTTAGGGGGAGTGTAGTTCCTCTTATGAACAAACATTATCCCTATTATGCGCACATTAAAGTTTTCATACTCTATTGTCTCTAAAGGAGACCATTTGAGCTTCATGATGAGTGTTGGTAATGAACCCAAGATATATCTTCGCGGTGTCAAGCCATTTACTCTTATATAAGGTGGTTCGGCCACCGACTCGTTTTTATTTGGTTCTTTGATCTTTTTTTTGTTTTGTTTTTCTTGGTTTTTGTTGGTTTTGGTTATTCAAAGTTTGAGCTATCTATCCTAAGCCTTTCCTTACCTCAAGCCCTCTCTATTCCCTGCACAAGTTCTTACTTGTTGTCCTATCCTGAGATGGTCTTCCTGGCGTCAGCGGAACTTCCGGTCAGTCTGACCCGGAAGTTCCGGTGGACCGGAACTTCCGGTGGTGCTCCCTGTCCTATATAAGCTGGGCCCTGGGGGAAAACGGTTTCTTCTTCCTTTTTTCCCCCAAGACCCATATTCTATCTGGAGCGCCGTCGGCCAGGACTTCTCCACGAAGGAGCTCCGCCCCCTTCGTCTCCAACCTCTCCTCCGCAGATCTGCTCCGTGGGATCCTTCCCCACCTCGATCTCCCACCATGGACTCCGGTATTTGCCCTCAACTCCCTCCATTAATGGAGATCTTGCTCTCACCAGAGCTTGAGTTAGGGCACACCTTGTCTAGGCTAGTTCTTTGGCTAGAACTTGTTGGAAGATCTTGGTAGGTCTAGGGTATCATGCTAGAGTAGATTGGTCCAATACATACTAGAAAAATCTGTGAACTTGTGGTTTTTTAGATCTACATCTAGTGAACTACTGTTTGGAACTGTCAGTTCGTGGCCTCACCGGAACTTCCGGTGAGCCACGACCGGAACTTCCGGTGGACCATTTTCACCGGAAGTTCCGGCGATTCAGCGGAAGTTCCGGCCACAATGCAACTTTTTCTGTTTGTATTTTTCCAATCTATTTCTTTTGTTTCCTCTTCCGAACTTGTGCACTTATCCCACCTTCCCTCCCTATTCTTGTGCTTTCTTCTCAGGGGAAGGAGATACTCGCCAAGGCAAGCGTGCCCGCCGACCATCCGCTGACATTCCTCCTGAGATTGATGAGGACGATGCTGAGGTTGTGCGTCCGACCGCTCAAACTTCTCGCCAGAAGGCTGCTGCTGCTCGCCGTGCTGCTGCTGCTGCTGCTGCAGGGAAGAGGCCTGCTCTTTCTCAGAAGGCAACTGCTGTCGGGCCAGACATGACCAAAGCCAAGATTTCCAAGTGGACTCAGAAGGCTTATTCTGCATTCAGGGCTACGGATCCCTACCTCGTGCCTCGTGATCGTCTGTGTTTGGACCCTCATTTTCACACCTGCCATCAGGAACAGATTTATGAGGAAATTTATGCATCAAAGAAGAAGTTCGTGGTTGCTCCTCAGAAGTACATCAATGTGCCTCACATAGAAGAGAAGCAAGTTTACTTTGGAGAGGCTCTGGATATCTGCAAGAAGTTTGGGCTGATTCCCCTCATGGAGCACCGTCAGAACTTTGATGTGACTACTATTGCTCAATTCTACTCTACTCTGTATCTTCACATGCAGTCCTCTACTGAAGGTGAAATGAAGTGGATGACTAGAGACGTGCTTCTTACCGCTACTTGGGCTGAGTTTACTGAGCTTCTTGGCTATCCCATTCAGCCTGGCCGCGGGGCAAATAGCTGGCGTGTTCATGGTACTGTAGCTGCTGATCCTGAGGTCCTGGAGCCTCTCTACATTGAGGGGTGGGGGTCTGTTGGGTTTGTGAATCATCTGCTGCCAGTTTATGACATCATGCGTAGGGTGTACTTGAACACCATCTCCCCCAAGGCTGGCAACTTTGATTAGTTTCATGGATATCAGGTTGACCTCATGCATCAGACTCATCTTCGCCGAGACACTGACAGGTCAATGGATGTTATGTACTTCATCTACTCAGAGATGTGGGCGGCTCTCATTGAAAAGCGCTCCTGCATCTATGCTCCCTACATTCAGACTCTCATCAATCACAAGTGGCTCGAGAAGACTGGCAACCCCTTCCCTCAAGACAACATCACCATTCATGAAGAGAAAAAGTTCCGTGTGAGTAAGCACCAGAAGCCTCGTACTCAGGAAGAAAAAGAAGCTGCTCTCAAGAAGGCTCAAGATGTTGCTAGTGGTCCCTCCTCTGCTCCTGGTGGCTCTAGTGCTGGTGGTCCTTCTCTCCAGAGGCAGCCATCTTGGGCAAAGAAGCTGCTTGGGAAAGTGAAGAAAACTTTCTGCTTTCTGCAGGACCGCGAGTATCAGGCTTATGTTGATCAGCGTCACAATATTCAGCGCCAGAAGGCCATCATGGTAGCCCTCAACATTCCTTGTTCACCGGTCTCTAGCTCTGTCACTGCTCCCAAGGAGGATTGGATTCGCAACAACTGCAACTGGTCCGAAGATGAGTCTGAGGAGGAGGTCACTGGTCCGCCTGAGTCTTCTCCTCCTCCCCCTTCTCGTGGCTGGGACGAGTAGATTGATCTCTTCTTCCTTTTTGGTGTCTCGATGCCAAAGGGGGAGAAAGATGTCTATTAGGTTGTCTACGGGATTTGCATGAGATGAGTCGCGAGCCTGTTCTTGCCTTTGATCTTTTCTTACTCGCGAACTCTCTAGTTTATTTTTGTGCTTGTGGTTTTATATCCGTGAACTTATGTGTGCTTGTGGACCATGTGGTATGTTATGTTTGAGACTATGTGGTATCTACTATGTGGTATCTTATACCTTGCCGTGTGTGTGGTATCTTGCTGTCATCTCTTGAGATGTTGCTATGGTAGTGGAGCCTCATTGCTCTTATTATTATTATTACTCCGTTTGTCTCCACCACATTTAGTTGGTTCTAGTATGATCTCTATCCCTTTTTGTACTTTGCACTTGTGCTATCTTTGCAATTGTTAGGGGGAGCCTCCGTGTATGTGTGCTAGTCCTGTCCTTAGAGGTCTTCTCTCTACCTTGCACACATACAGGGGGAGCTTGCCCCGTCCATTGCAAAGATTGCTCTGTTTCTATGCAAATCTGTGCGATTGTCATCTAACACCAAAAAGGGGGAGATTGAAAGGACTATATCTTCCCATGATGTTTTTGGTGTTAAACTGACAATCCCAACCTTGTTTTTAACTGTGCTCTTGAGTTTCAAGGGAAACGTCGTTGTTGTTTCATTCTATTGTGTTGGATGCTCTCTTGTGATCTTTTGAAGACGGTGGCCTTTTAGTCTTCTCCTAGTTTCTTTCTGGTTGTTGTTTTTAGGTCACCGTACTATTCAGAGGGGGTCCATGTTGGAAGGCTGTGGGAAATCACTTGTTCTTGCACAAACCTATATGCACCGCCACAGCCATCCCATTATCCCGTGAGAGAGAGCGTGTTCCTGTTCTGTTGGGGCCTTTTGTGTCTCACCGAAACTTCCGGTCATAGGCCGGAAGTTCCGCTCAAACTCTTTCTGCGGGTTTTTCTACAGTTTGTTCCGACGCTAGTTCCGCCCAAGTTCCGGTGGCGGTTCAGTCACCTTCTGTTTTGAAGTGTGCTATTTGCCGCAACTTGGCCGGAACTTGGCCGGAACTTGCATCGGAACTTGTTCCTGCCAGAAGTTCTTGAGCGGAACTTCCGCCTGAACGCCGGAACTTCCGGTCAGACTCGCTTCGCGACCCAAAAGTTCCGCCCCTTGTTCCGCCCCAAGTTCCGGTGAAGGCTCAGTAACCTTCTGTTTAGAAGTGTGCTATTTAGCCGGAACCTGGTCGGAACTTGCTCGGAAGTTCACCGGAACTTCCGGTCCGTTTTGACCGGAACTTCCGGTTGCGCTTCTGGAGCGGGCGTCAACGGTCTGATGACCGTTGGAGCCAGGCTGGGCGGAACTTCCGGCCCCTCACCGGAACTTCCGGTGAGGTCGCGGGGAGGCTGTAACGGTTCAGCGTGGGGTGGCCTATTTAAGGCACCCCCCCTTCTTCCTCCCACTCCCTCTCGAAATTTTCTCTCTCCTCCATTAATGCTTGAGCTTCACCTCACTAGATCTCTCTCTCTAGCCAATCAAATGACCTGATCTTTTGAGAGGTGAGGGAGGTGACCTAGATTTACACTTCCACCAAAGAAGAATTGATTTCCCCTACCCATCCTTTTTGGATCTTGTTGCTCTTGGGTTTCTTGGAACCCTAGACGGTGTAGGGCATCCCCGGAGCTGAGGCATGTGTTGTAAAGCTTCGAGGTGTCGTTGAGGGCCTCCAATTGAGTTGTGGAGCCTCCCCCTCAACCTTGGTGTAAAGGTTTCGGTTGGCGCCTTCAAGGTCACCGGTTAGTGGATTGTGAGGCCTGCTTTGTGGGGGAGCTCACCGGAGAAGAAGGTGAGGCCTTTGTGTCGCTCGGGTGACCTTGTGTGGACCCGACACCTCTCCAACGTAGACGTAGCTCCTTGGGAGTGAACTACGGGAATTACATCTCCGTGTCCCCTCGCCGATTACTTCGTTCCCCTCCTTTACTCCTTGCTATTTACTGTTTTTGTGGTTGGTGCTCGTTTTCTGCCTTTTAGGTTGTTCACTTTGTTGCATCTCTAGATAACTTCCTTTCTTGATGAGCCTAAAAGTGAGAAACAAATTAAAATTGGTAGACGCCTATTCACCCCCCCTCTATTCGTATCAAGTCGGTACTTTCAACTACCACTTGGCCCAGAAAACATATCCCTTTCTTTTTAGAATTAAATCGGTGAATTATCAAACGGTCATTACTTTTGAATGGTGACTCTGATTGACCCGATTTAAATTGCGTTGGAAAGAGGACGACAATAGCTACCCTATAAAGGCAAAGCAGTACCATATCGTGCCCTTGATCTAAAGAAGTATCAGTATATATCGTACAAACTACTCTGAAATACAAGACCTAGTACTATACCGGTAGTACTTTGCAGCCAAAATAGTTCAATAGGGCTGATACCAACTGCACTATCCTATTACATAGTTGAAAGGAGACGGACGTCTCCTAGAGGGGGGTGAATAGACGATTAAAACTTTTCCTAGAGTGGCTCAACAAAGGCGGCATAAAACTTGCGTTTACTACCGCTTGGCCCAGAAAACAGATCCCTTTCTTTTTAGAATTAAATCCGTGAATATTCAAACGGTCATAACTTTTGAATGGTGACTACGATTGACCCGATTTAAATTGCGTTGGAAAGAGGACGACGATAGCTACCCTATAAAGGCAAAGCAGTACCATATTGTGCACTTTATCTAAACAAGTATCAGTATATATCGTACAAACTACTCGGAAATACAAGACCTAGTACTATACCGGTAGTACTTTGCAGCCAAAATAGTTCAATAGGGCTGATACCAACTGCTCTATCCTATTACATAGTTGAAAGGATATGGATGTCGCCTAGAGGGGGGTGAATAGACGATTAAAACTTTTCCTAGAGTGGCTCAACAAAGGCGGAATAAAACTAGCGTTTACTACCTCTTGGCCTAGAAAACAGATCCCTTTCTTTTTAGAATTAAATCGGTGAATATTCAAACGGTCATAACTTTTGAATGGTGACTCCGATTGACCCGATTCAAATTGCGTTGGAAAGAGGATGACAATAGCTACCCTATTAAGGCAAAGCAGTACCATATCGTGCCCTTGATCTAAACAAGTATCAGTATATATCATACAAAGTACTTTGAAATACAAGACCTAGTACTACACTAGTAGTACTTTGCAGCCAAAATATACCAACTGCACTATCCTATTACATAGTTGAAAGGATATGGATGTCGCCTAGAGGGGGGTGAATAGGCTATTAACACTTTTCATAGAGTGGCTCAACAAAGGCGGAATAAAACTAGAATTTACTACCGCTCGACCCAAAAAACAGATCCCTTTCTTTTTAGAATTAAATCGGTGAATATTCAAACGGTCATAACTTTTGAATGGTGACTCCGATTGACCCGATTTAAATTGCGTTGGAAAGAGGACGACAATAGCTACCCTATCAAGGCAAAGCTTTACCATATCGTGCCCTTGATCTAAAGAAGTATCAGTTTATATCGTACAAACTACTCTGAAATACAAGACCTAGAACTATACCGGTAGTACTTTGCAGCCAAAATAGTTCAATAGGGCTGATACCAACTGCAGTATCCTATTACATAGTTGAAAGGATACGGATGTCGCCTAGAGGGGGATGAATAGACGATTAAAACTTTTCCTAAAGTGGCTCAACAAAGGCGGAATAAAACTAGCGTTTACTACCGCTTGGCCTAGAAAACAGATCCCTTTCTTTTTAGAATTAAATCGGTGAATATTCAAACGGTCATAACTTTTGAATGGTGACTCCGATTGACCCGATTCAAATTGCGTTGGAAAGAGGACGACAATAGCTACCCTATAAAGGCAAAGAAGTACCATATTGTGCCCTTTATCTAAACAAGTATCAGTATATATCATACAAACTACTCTGAAATACAAGACCTAGTACTATACCGGTAGTACTTTGCAGCCAAAATAGTTCAATAGGGTTGATACCAACTGCACTATCCTATTACATAGTTGAAAGGATACGGATGTCGCCTAGAGGGGGGGGTGAATAGGCGATTAAAACTTTTCCTAGAGTGGCTCAACACAGGTGGAATAAAACTAGCGTTTACTACCGCTCGACCCAGAAAACATATCCCTTTCTTTTTAGAATTAAATCGGTGAATATTCAAATGGCCTTAACTTTGGAATGGTGACTCCGATTGACCCGATTCAAATTGCGTTGGAAAGAGGACGACAATAGCTACCCTATAAAGGCAAAGCAGTACCATATCGTACCCTTGATCTAAACAAGTATCAGTATATATCGTACAAACTACTCTAAAATACAAGACCTAGTCCTATACTGGTAGTACTTTACAGCCAAAATAGTTCAATAGGGCTGATACCAACCGCACTATCCTATTACATAGTTGAAAGTATACGGATGTCGCCTAGAGGGGGGTGAATAGGCGATTAAAACTTTTCCAAGAGTGGCTCAACAAATGCGGAGTAAAACTAGCGTTTACTACCGCTCGTTCCAGAAAACAGATCCCTTTCTTTTTAGAATTAAATCGATTAATATTCTAACGGTCATAACTTTTGAATGGTGACTCCGATTGACCCGATTCAAATTGCGTTGGAAAGAGGACGACAATAGCTACCTTATAAAGGTAAAGCAGTACCATATAGTGCCCTTGATCTAAATAAGTATCAGCATATATAGTACAAGATACTCTGAAATACAAGACCTAGTACTATACTGGTAGTACTTTGCAGCCAAAATAGTTCAATAGGGCTGATACCAACCGCACTATCCTATTACATAGTTGAAAGGATACGGATGTCTCCTAGAGGGGGGTGAATAGGCGATTAAAACTTTTCCTAGAGTGGCTCAACAAAGGCGGAATAAAACTAGCGTTTACTACTGCTCGGCCCAGAAAACAGATCCCTTTCTTTTTAGAATTAAATCGATGAATATTCAAACGGTCATAACTTTTGATTGGTGACTCCGATTGACCCGATTCAAATTGCGTTGGAAAGAGGACGACAATAGCTACCCTATAAAGGTAAAGCAGTACCATATCGTGCCCTTGACCTGAACAAGTATCAGTATATATATCATACAAACTACTCTGAAATACAAGACCTAGTACTATACTGGTAGTACTTTGCAGCCAAAATAGTTCAATAGGGCTGATACCAACCGCACTATCCTATTACATAGTTGAAAGGATACTTATGTCGCCTAGAGGGGGGTGAATAGGCGATTAAAACTTTTCCTAGAGTGGCTCAACAAAGGCGGAATAAAACTAGAGTTTACTACCGCTTGGCCCAGAAAACAGATCCCTTTCTTTTTAGAATTAAATCGGTGAATATTCAAACGGGCATAACTTTTGAATGGTGACTCCGATTGACCCGATTCAAATTGCGTTGGAAAGAGGATGGCAATATCTACCCTATAAAGGTAAAGCAGTACCATATCGTTCCCTTGATCTAAACAAGTATCAGTATATATCATACAACCTACTCTGAAATACAAGACCTAGTACTATACTGGTAGTACTTTGCAGCCAAAATAGTTCAATAGGGCTGATACCAACCGCATTATCCTATTACATAGTTGAAAGTATACGGATGTCGCCTAGAGGGGGGTTGAATAGGCGATTAAAACTTTTCCAAGAGTGGCTCAACAAATGCGGAGTAAAATTAGCGTTTACTACCGCTCGTCCCAGAAAACAGATCCCTTTCTTTTTAGAATGAAATCGGTGAATATTCTAACGGTCATAACTTTTGAATGGTGACTCCGATTGACCAGATTCAAATTGCGTTGGAAAGAGGACGACAATAGCTACCCTATAAAGGCAAGGCAGTACCATATCGTGCCCTTGATCTAAACAAGTATCAACATATATCGTACAAGATACTCTGAAATACAAGACCTAGTACTATACTGGTAGTACTTTGCAGCCAAAATAGTTCAATAGGGCTGATACCAACCGCACTATCCTATTACATAGTTGAAAGGATACGGATGTCGCCTAGAGGGGGGTGAATAGGCAATTAAAACTTTTCCTAGAGTGGCTCAACAAAGGCGGAATAAAACTAGCGTTTACTACCGCTCGACCCAGAAAACATATCCCTTTCTTTTTAGAATTAAATCGGTGAATATTCAAATGGCCTTAACTTTGGAATGGTGACTCCGATTGACCCGATTCAAATTGCGTTGGAAAGAGGACGACAATAGCTACCCTATAAAGGCAAAGCAGTACCATATCGTACCCTTGATCTAAACAAGTATCAGTATATATCGTACAAACTACTCTAAAATACAAGACCTAGTCCTATACTGGTAGTACTTTACAGCCAAAATAGTTCAATAGGGCTGATACCAACCGCACTATCCTATTACATAGTTGAAAGTATACGGATGTCGCCTAGAGGGGGGTGAATAGGCGATTAAAACTTTTCCAAGAGTGGCTCAACAAATGCGGAGTAAAACTAGCGTTTACTACCGCTCGTTCCAGAAAACAGATCCCCTTCTTTTTAGAATTAAATCGATTAATATTCTAACGGTCATAACTTTTGAATGGTGACTCCGATTGACCCGATTCAAATTGCGTTGGAAAGAGGACGACAATAGCTACCTTATAAAGGTAAAGCAGTACCATATAGTGCCCTTGATCTAAATAAGTATCAGCATATATAGTACAAGATACTCTGAAATACAAGACCTAGTACTATACTGGTAGTACTTTGCAGCCAAAATAGTTCAATAGGGCTGATACCAACCGCACTATCCTATTACATAGTTGAAAGGATACGGATGTCGCCTAGAGGGGGGTGAATAGGCGATTAAAACTTTTCCTAGAGTGGCTCAACACAGGCGGAATAAAACTAGCGTTTACTACCGCTCGGCCTAGAAAACAGATCCCTTTCTTTTTAGATTTAAATCGGTGAATATTCAAATGGCCATAACTTTTGAATGGTGACTCCGATTGACCCGATTCAAATTGCGTTGGAAAGAGGACGATAATAGCTATCCTATAAAGGCAAAGCAGTACCATATCGTGCCCTTGATCTAAACAAGTATCAGTATATATCGTAAAAACTACTCTGAAATACAAGACCTAGTACTATATTGGTAGTACTTTGCAGCCAAAATAGTTCAATAGGGCTGATACCAACTACACTATCCTATCACATAGTTGAAAGGATATGGATGTCGCCTAGAGGGGGGTGAATAGGCGATTAAAACTTTTCCTAGAGTGGCTCAACACAGGCGGAATAAACCAAGCGTTTACTACCGCTCGGCCCAGAAAACGGATCCCTTTATTTTTAGAATTAAATCTGTGAATATTCAAACGGTCATAACTTTTGAATGGTGACTCCGATTGACCCGATTCAAATTGCGTTGGAAAGAGGACGGCAATAGCTACCCTATAAAGGTAAAGCAGTACCATATCGTGCCCTTGATCTAAACAAGTATCAGTATATATCATACAAACTACCCAGAAATACAAGACCTAGTACTATACTGGTAGTACTTTGCAGCCAAAATATTTCAATAGGGCTGATACCAGCCGCACTATCCTATTACATAGTTTAAAGGATATGGATGTCGCCTAGAGGGGGTGAATAGGCGATTAAAACTTTTCCTAGAGTGGCTCAACAAAGGCGGAATAAAACTAGCGTTTACTACCGCTTGGCCCAGAAAACAGATCCCTTTCTTTTTAGAATTAAATCGGTGAATATTCAAACGGTCATAACTTTTGAATGGTGACTCCGATTGACCCGAGTCAAATTGCGTTGGAAAGAGGACGACAATGGCTACACTATAAAGGCAAAGCAGTACCATATCGTGCCCTTGATCTAAACAAGTATCAGTATATATCGTACAAACTACTCTGAAATACAAGACCTAGTGCTATACTGAATAGTACTTTGCAGCCAAAATAGTTCAATAGGGCTGATACCAACCACACTATACTATTACATACTTGAAAGGATACGGATGTCGCCTAGAGGGGGGTGAATAGGCGATTTAAACTTTTCCTAGAATGGCTCAATACAAAGGCATAAACCAAGCGTTTAATACCGCTCGGCCGAATACATCCCTTTCTTTTAGAATTAAATCGGTGAATATTCAAACGGTCATCACTTTTGAATGGTGACTCCGATTGACCCGATTCAAATTGCGTTGGAAAGAGGACGACAATAGCTACCCTATAAAGGCAAAGCTGTACCATGTCATGCCCTTGATCTAAACAAGTATCTGTATATATCGTACAAACGACTCTGAAATACAAGACCTAGTACTACACTGGTAGTACTTTGCAGCCAAAATAGTTCAATAGGGCTTATACCAACCGCACTATCCTATTACATAGTTGAAAGGATACGGATGTCGCCTAGAGGGGGGTGCATAGGCGATTAAAACTTTTCCTAGAGTGGATCAACAAAGGCGGAATAAAACTAGCGTTTACTACCGCTAGGCCCAGAAAACAGATCCCTTTCTTTTTAGAATTAAATCGGTGAATATTCAAACGGTCATAACTTTTTAATGGTGATTCCGATTGACCCGATTCAAATTGCGTTGGAAAGAGGACGACAATAGCTACCCTATAAAGGCAAAGCACTACCATATCTTGCCCTTGATCTAAACAAGTAGCTGTATATATCGTACAAACTACTCTGAAATACAAGACCTAGTACTATACTGGTAGTTCTTCGCAGCCAAAATAGTTCAATAGGGCTGATGCCAACTGCACTATCCTATTACATAGTTGAAAGGATACGGATGTCGCCTAGAGGGGGGTGAATAGGCGATTAAAACTTTTCCTAGAGTGGCTCAACAAAGGCGGAATAAAACTAGCGTTTACTACCGCTCGGCCCAGAAAACAGATCCCTTTCTTTTTAGAATTAAATCCGTGAATATTCAAACGGTCATAACTTTTGAATGGTGATTCCGATTGACCCAATTGAAATTGCGTTGGAAAGAGGGCGACAATAGCTACCCTATAAAGGCAAAGCAGTACCATATCGTGCCCTTGATCTAAACAAGTATCAGTATATATCGTACAAACTACTCTGAAATACAAGACCTAGTACTATACTAGTAGTACTTTGCAGCCAAAATAGTTCAATAGGAATGATACCAACCGCACTATCCTATTACATAGTTGAAAGGAAAAAGATGTCGCCTAGAGGGGGGTGAATAGGCGATTAAAACTTTTCCTAGAGTGGCTCAACAAAGGCGGAATAAAACTAGTGTTTATTTCCGCTCGGCCCAGAAAACTGATCCCTTTCTTTTTAGAAATAAATCGGTGAATATTCAAACGGTCATAAATTTTTTGAATAGTGACTCCAATTAACCCGAGTCAAATTGCGTTGGAAAGACGATGACAATAGCTACCCTATAAAGGCAAAGCAGTACCATATCGTGCCCTTTATCTAAACAAGTATCATTATATATCGTACAAACTACTCCGAAATACAAGAACTAGTACTATACTGGTAGTACTTTGCATCCAAAATAGTTCAATAGGGCTCATACCAACCTCACTATCCTATTACATAGTTGAAAGGATACGGATGTTGCCTAGGGGGGGTGGATAGGAGATTAAACCTTTTCCTAGAGTGGCTCAACAAAGGCGGAATAAAACTAGCGGTTACTACCGCTCGGCCCAGAAAACAGATCCCTTTCTTTTTAGAATTAAATCCGTGAATATTCAAACGGTCATAACTTTTGAATGGTGACTCCGATTGACCCGATTTAAATTGCGTTGGAAAGAGGATGACAATAGCTACCCTATAAATGCAAAGCTGTACCATATCGTGCCCTTGATCTAAACAAGTATCAGTATATATCGTACAAACTACTCTAAAATACAAGACCTAGTACTACACTTGTAGTACATTGCAGCCAAAATAGTTCAATAGGATGATACCAACCACACTATCCTATTACATAGTTGAAAGGATACGGATGTCGCCTAGAGGGGGGTGAATAGGCGATTAAAACTTTTCCTAGAGTGGATCAACAAAGGCGGAATAAAACTAGCGTTTACTACCGCTAGGCCCAGAAAACAAATCCCTTTCTTTTTAGAATTAAATCGATGAGTATTCAAACGGTCATAACTTTTGAATGGTGATTCCGATTGACCCGATTCAAATTGCGTTGGAAAGAGGATGACAATAGCTACCCTATAAAGGCAAAGCAGTACCATATCGTGCCCTTGATCTAAACAAGTATCAGTATATATCGTACAAACTACTCTGAAATACAAGACCTAGTGCTATACTGAATAGTACTTTGCAGCCAAAATAGTTCAATAGGGCTGATACCAACCACACTATACTATTACATACTTGAAAGGATACGGATGTCGCCTAGAGGGGGGTGAATAGGCGATTTAAACTTTTCCTAGAATGGCTCAATACAGGCGGCATAAACCAAGCGTTTAATACCGCTCGGCCCAGAATACATATCCCTTTCTTTTTAGAATTAAATCGGTGAATATTCAAACGGTCATCACTTTTGAATGGTGACTCCGATTGACCCGATTCAAATTGCGTTGGAAAGAGGACGACAATAGCTACCCTATAAAGGCAAAGCTGTACCATGTCATGCCCTTGATCTAAACAAGTATCTGTATATATCGTACAAACGACTCTGAAATACAAGACCTAGTACTACACTGGTAGTACTTTGCAGCCAAAATAGTTCAATAGGGCTTATACCAACCGCACTATCCTATTACATAGTTGAAAGGATACGGATGTCGCCTAGAGGGGGGTGCATAGGCGATTAAAACTTTTCCTAGAGTGGATCAACAAAGGCGGAATAAAACTAGCGTTTACTACCGCTCGACCCAGAAAACAGATCCCTTTCTTTTTAGAATTAAATCGGTGAATATTCAAACGGTCATAACTTTTTAATGGTGATTCCGATTGACCCGATTCAAATTGCGTTGGAAAGAGGACGACAATAGCTACCCTATAAAGGCAAAGCACTACCATATCTTGCCCTTGATCTAAACAAGTAGCTGTATATATCGTACAAACTACTCTGAAATACAAGACCTAGTACTATACTGGTAGTTCTTCGCAGCCAAAATAGTTCAATAGGGCTGATGCCAACTGCACTATCCTATTACATAGTTGAAAGGATACGGATGTCGCCTAGAGGGGGGTGAATAGGCGATTAAAACTTTTCCTAGAGTGGCTCAACAAAGGCGGAATAAAACTAGCGTTTACTACCGCTCGGCCCGTAAAATGATCCCTTTCTTTTTAGAATTAAATCCGTGAATATTCAAACGGTCATAACTTTTGAATGGTGATTCCGATTGACCCAATTGAAATTGCGTTGGAAAGAGGGCGACAATAGCTACCCTATAAAGGCAAAGCAGTACCATATCGTGCCCTTGATCTAAACAAGTATCAGTATATATCGTACAAACTACTCTGAAATACAAGACCTAGTACTATACTAGTAGTACTTTGCAGCCAAAATAGTTCAATAGGAATGATACCAACCGCACTATCCTATTACATAGTTGAAAGGAAAAAGATGTCGCCTAGAGGGGGGTGAATAGGCGATTAAAACTTTTCCTAGAGTGGCTCAACAAAGGCGGAATAAAACTAGTGTTTATTTCCGCTCGGCCCAGAAAACTGATCCCTTTCTTTTTAGAAATAAATCGGTGAATATTCAAACGGTCATAAATTTTTTGAATAGTGACTCCAATTAACCCGAGTCAAATTGCGTTGGAAAGACGATGACAATAGCTACCCTATAAAGGCAAAGCAGTACCATATCGTGCCCTTTATCTAAACAAGTATCATTATATATCGTACAAACTACTCCGAAATACAAGAACTAGTACTATACTGGTAGTACTTTGCATCCAAAATAGTTCAATAGGGCTCATACCAACCTCACTATCCTATTACATAGTTGAAAGGATACGGATGTTGCCTAGGGGGGGTGGATAGGAGATTAAACCTTTTCCTAGAGTGGCTCAACAAAGGCGGAATAAAACTAGCGGTTACTACCGCTCGGCCCAGAAAACAGATCCCTTTCTTTTTAGAATTAAATCCGTGAATATTCAAACGGTCATAACTTTTGAATGGTGACTCCGATTGACCCGATTTAAATTGCGTTGGAAAGAGGATGACAATAGCTACCCTATAAATGCAAAGCTGTACCATATCGTGCCCTTGATCTAAACAAGTATCAGTATATATCGTACAAACTACTCTAAAATACAAGACCTAGTACTACACTTGTAGTACATTGCAGCCAAAATAGTTCAATAGGATGATACCAACCACACTATCCTATTACATAGTTGAAAGGATACGGATGTCGCCTAGAGGGGGGTGAATAGGCGATTAAAACTTTTCCTAGAGTGGATCAACAAAGGCGGAATAAAACTAGCGTTTACTACCGCTAGGCCCAGAAAACAAATCCCTTTCTTTTTAGAATTAAATCGATGAGTATTCAAACGGTCATAACTTTTGAATGGTGATTCCGATTGACCCGATTCAAATTGCGTTGGAAAGAGGATGACAATAGCTACCCTATAAAGGCAAAGCAGTACCATATCGTGCCCTTGATCTAAACAAGTATCAGTATATATCGTACAAACTACTCTGAAATACAAGACCTAGTGCTATACTGAATAGTACTTTGCAGCCAAAATAGTTCAATAGGGCTGATACCAACCACACTATCCTATTACATAGTTGAAAGGATACGGATGTCGCCTAGAGGCGGGTGAATAGGCGATTTAAACTTTTCCTAGAATGGATCAATATAGTCGGCATAAACCAAGCGTTTACTACCGCTCGGCCCAGAATACATATCCCTTTCTTTTTAGAATTAAATTGGTGAATATTCAAACGGTCATAACTTTTGAATGGTGACTCCGATTGACCCGATTCAAATTGCGTTGGAAAGAGGACGACAATAGCTACCCTATAAAGGTAAAGCTGTACCATGTCGTGCCCTTGATCTAAACAAGTATCTGTATATATCGTACAAACGACTCTGAAATACAAGACCTAGTACTACACTGGTAGTACTTTGCAGCCAAAATAGTTCAATAGGGCTTATACCAACCGCACTATCCTATTACATAGTTGAAAGGATACGGATGTCGCCTAGAGGGGGGTGCATAGGCGATTAAAACTTTTCCTAGAGTGGATCAACAAAGGCGGAATAAAACTAGCGTTTACTACCGCTAGGCCCAGAAAACAGATCCCTTTCTTTTTAGAATTAAATCGGTGAATATTGAAACGGTCATAACTTTTTAATGGTGATTCCGATTGACCCGATTCAAATTGCGTTGGAAAGAGGACGACAATAGCTACCCTATAAAGGCAAAGCAGTACCATATCTTGCCCTTGATCTAAACAAGTAGCAGTATATATCGTACAAACTACTCTGAAATACAAGACCTAGTACTATACTGGTAGTTCTTCGCAGCCAAAATAGTTCAATAGGGCTGATGCCAACTGCACTATCCTATTACATAGTTGAAAGGATACGGATGTCGCCTAGAGGGGGGTGAATAGGCGATTAAAACTTTTCCTAGAATGGCTCAATACAGGCGGCATAAACCAAGCGTTTTCTACCGCTCGGCCCAGAATACATATCCCTTTCTTTTTAGAATTAAATCGGTGAATATTCAAACGGTCATAACTTTTGAATGGTGACTCCGATTGACCCGATTCAAATTGCGTTGGAAAGAGGACGACAATAGCTACCCTATAAAGGCAAAGCTGTACCATGTCGTGCCCTTGATCTAAACAAGTATTAGTATATATCGTACAAACTACTCTAAATACAAGACCTAGTACTACACTGGTAGTACATTGTAGCCAAAATAGTTCAATAGGGATGATACCAACCGCACTATCCTATTACATAGTTGAAAGGATACGGACGTCGCCTAGAGGGGGGTGAATAGGCGATTAAAACTTTTCCTAGAGTGGACCAACAAAGGCGGAATAAAACTAGCGTTTACTACCGCTCAGCCCAGAAAACCGATCCCTTTCTTTTGAGAATTAAATCGGTGAATATTCAAATGGCCATAACTTTTGAATGGTGACTACGATTGACCCAATTCAAATTGCATTGGAAAGAGGACGACAATAGCTACCCTATAAAGGCAAAGAAGTACCATGTTGTTCCCTTGATCTATACAAGTATCAGTATATATCGTACAAACTACTCTGAAATACAAGACCTAGTACTACACTAGTAGTACTTTGCAGCCAAAATAGTTCAATAGGGTTGATACCAACTGCAGTATCCTATTAGATAGTTGAAAGGATACGGATGTCGCCTAGATGGGGGTGAATAAGCGATTAAAACTTTTCCTAGAGTGGCTCAACACAGGCGGAATAAAACTACCGTTTACTACCGCTCGGCCCAGAAAACAGATCCCTTTCTTTTTAGAATTAAATCGGTGAATATTCAAATGGCCATAACTTTTGAATGGTGATTCCGATTGACCCGATTCAAATTGCGTTGGAAAGAGGACGACAATAGCTACCCTATAAAGGTAAAGGAGTACCATATCGTGCCCTTGATCTAAACAAGTATCACTATATATCGTACAAACTACTCTGAAATACAAGACCTAGTACTATACTGGTAGTACTTTGCAGCCAAAATAGTTCAATAGGGATTATACCAACCGCACTATCCTATTACATAGTTGAAAGGATACAGATGTCGCCTTGAGGGGGGTGAATAGGCGATTAAAACTTTTCCTAGAGGTTCTCAACAAAGGTGGAATAAAACTAGCGTTTCCTACCGCTCGGCCCAAAAAACAGATCCCTTTCTTTTTAGAATTAAATCGGTGAATATTCAAACGGTCATAACTTTTGAATGGTGACTCCGATTGACCCGATTCAAATTGCGTTGTAAAGAGGACGGCAATAGCTACCCTATAAAGGCAAAGAAGTACCATATTGTTCCCTTGATCTAAACAAGTATTAGTATATATCGTACAAACTACTCTGAAATAGAAGACCTAGTACTACACTAGTAGTACTTTGCAGCCAAAATAGTTCAATAGGGGTGATACCAACTGCACTATCCTGTTACATAGTTGAAAGGATACGGATGTCGCCTAGAGGGGGGTGAATAGGCGATTAATACTTTTCCTAGAGTGGCTCAACACAGGCGGAATAAAACTAGCATTTACTACCGCTCGTCCCAGAAAACAGATCCCTTTCTTTTTAGAATTAAATCGGTGAATATTCAAATGGCCATAACTTTTGAATGGTGACTCCGATTGACCCGATTCAATTTGTGTTGGAAAGAGGACGACAATAGCTACCCTATAAAGGCAAAATAGTACCATATCGTGCCCTTGATCTAAACAAGTATCAGTATATATCGTACAAACTACTCTGAAATACAAGACCTAATACTATACTGGTAGTACTTTGCAGCCAAAATAGTTCAATAGGGCAAATACCGACTGCACTATCCTATTACATAGTTGAAAGGATACGGATGTCGCCTAGAGATGGGGTGAAAAGGCGATTAAAACTTTTCCTAGATTGGCTCAACAAAGGCGGAATAAAACTAGCGTTTACTACCGCTCGGCCCAGAAAATAGATCCCTTTCTTTCTAGAATTAAATCGGTGACTATTCAAACGGTCATAGCTTTTGAATGGTGACTCCGATTGACCTGATTCAAAATGCGTTGGAAAGAGGACGACAATAGCTACCATATAAAGGTAAAGTTGTACCATATCGTGCCCTTGATCTAAACAAGTATCTGTATATATGATACAAACTACTCTGAAATACAAGACCTAGTACTATACTGGTAGTACTTTGCAGCCAAAATAGTTCAATAGGGCTGATACCAACCGCACTATCCTATTACATAGTTGAAAGGTTACGAATGTCACCTAGAGGGAGGGGGGGTGAATAGGCGATTAAAACTTTTCCTAGAGTGGCTCAACAAAGGCGGAATAAAACTAGCGTTTACTACCGCTTGGCCTAGAAAACATATCCCTTTGTTTTTAGAATTAAATCGGTGAATATTCAAACAATCATAACTTTTGAATGGTGACTCCGATTGACCCGATTCAAATTGGGTTGGAAAGAGGACGACAATAGCCACCCTATAAAGTCAAAGCAGTACCTTATCGTGCCCTTGATCTAAACAAGTATCAGTATATATCGTACAAACTACTCTGAAATACAAGACCTAGTACTATACTAGTAGTACTTTGCAGCCAAAATAGTTCAATAGGGCTGATACCGACTAAACTATCATATTACATAGTTGAAAGGATACGGATGTCGCCTAGAGGGGGGTGAATAGGCGATTAAAACTTTTCCTAGAGTGACTCAACAAAGGCGGAATAAAACAAGTGTTTACTACCGCTCGGCCCAGAAAACAGATCCATTTCTTTTTAGAATTAAATCGTTGAATATTCAAACGGTCATAACTTTTGAATGGTGACTCCGATTGACCCGAGTCAAATTGCGTTGGAAAGAGGACGACAATAGCTACCCTATAAAGGTAAAGCAGTACCATATCGTGCCCTTGATCTAAACAAGTATCAGTATATATCATACAAACTACTCTGAAATACAAGACCTAGTGCTATACTGGTAGTACTTTGCATCCAAAATAGTTCAATAGGGATGATGCCGACTACACTATCCTATTACATAGTTGAAAGGATACGGATGTCGCCTAGAGGGGGATGAATAGGTGATTAAAAAATTTCCTTGAGTGGATCAACAAAGGAGGAATAAAACTAGCGTTTACTACCGCTCGGACCAGAAAACAGATCCCTTTCTTTTTAGAATTAAATCGGTGAATATTCAAACGGTCATCACTTTTGAATGGTGACTCCGATTGACCCGATTCAAATTGCGTTGGCAAGAGGACGAAAATAGCTACCCTATAAAGGCAAAGCAGTACCATATCGTGCCCTTATTCTAAACAAGTATCCGTATATATCGTACAAACTACTCTAAAATACAAGACCTAGTACTATACTGGTAGTACTTTGCAGCCAAAATAGTACAATAGGGCTGATACCAACTGCACTATCCTATTACATAGTTGAAAGGATACGGATGTCGCCTAGAGGGGGGTGAATAGGCGATTAAAACTCTTCCTAGAGTGGCTCAACAAAGGCGGAATAAAACTAGCGTTTACTACCGCTCGACCCAGAAAACAGATCCCTTTCTTTTTAGAATTAAATCGGTGAATATTCAAACGGTCATAACTTTTGAATGGTGACTCCGATTAACCCGATTAAAATTGTGTTGGAAAGAGGACGGCAATAGCTACCCTATAAAGGCAAAGAAGTACCATATCGTGCCCTTGATCTAAACAAGTATCAGTATATATCGTACAAACTACTCTGAAATACAAGACCTAGTACTATACTGGCAGTACTTTGTAGCCAAAATAGTTTAATAGGGATGATACCAACCGCACTATCCTATTACATAGTTGAAAGGATACAGATGTCACCTAGAGGGGGGGTGAATAGGCGATTAAAACTTTTCCTAGAGTGGATCAACAAAGGCGGAAAAAAACTAGCGTTTACTGCCGCTCGACCTAGAAAAAAGATCCCATTCTTTTTATAATTAAATCGGTGAATATTCAAACTGTCATAACTTTTGAATGGTGACTCCGATTGACCCGAGTCAAATTGCGTTGGAAAGAGGATGACAATAGCTACCCTATAAAGGCAAAGCAGTACCATATCGTGCCCTTGATCTAAACAAGTATAAGTATATATCATACAAACTACTCTGAAATACAAGACCTAGTACTATACTTGCAGTACTTTGTAGCCAAAATAGTTTAATAGGACTGATACCAACCACACTATCCTATTACATAGTTGAAAGGATACAGATGTCGCCTAGAGGAGGGTGAATAGGAAATTAAAACGTTTCCTAGAGGAGCTCAACAAAGGTGGAATAAAACTAGCGTTTACTACCGCTCGACCCAGAAAACAGATCCCTTTCTTTTTAGAATTAAATCGGTGAATATTCAAACGGTCATAACTTTTGAATGGTGACTCCGATTGACCCGATTCAAATTGCGTTGGAAAGAGGACGACAATAGCTACCCTATAAAGGCAAAGCAGTACCATATCGTGCCATTGATCTAAACAAGTATCAGTCTATATCGTACAAACTACTCTGAAATACAAGACCTAGTACAATACTAGTAGTACTTTGCAGCCAAAATAGTTTAATAGGGATTATACCAACCGCACTATCCTATTACATAGTTGAAAGGATACGGATGTCGCCTAGAGGGGGGTGAATAGGCGATTAAAACTTTTCCTAGAGGTTCTCAACAAAGGTGGAATAAAACTAGCGTTTACTACCGCTCGGCCCAAAAAACAGATCCCTTTCTTTTTAGAATTAAATCGGTGAATATTCAAACGGTCATAACTTTTGAATGGTGACTCCGATTGACCCGATTCAAATTGCGTTGGAAAGAGGACGAGAATAGCTACCCTATAAAAGCAAAGAAGTACCATATTGTTCCCTTGATCTAAACAAGTATCAGTATATATCGTAAAAACTACTCTGAAATAGAAGACCTAGTACTACACTAGTAGTACTTTGCAGCTAAAATAGTTCAATAGGGGTGATACCAACTGCACTATCCTGTTACATAGTTGAAAGGATACGGATGTCGCCTAGAGGGGGGTGAATAGGCGATTAATACTTTTCCTAGAGTGGCTCAACACAGGCGGAATAAAACTAGCATTTACTACCGCTCGTCCCAGAAAACAGATCCCTTTCTTTTTAGAATTAAATCGGTGAATATTCAAATTGCCATAACTTTTGAATGGTGACTCCGATTGACCCGATTCAATTTGTGTTGGAAAGAGGACGACAATAGCTACCCTATAAAGGCAAAGTAGTACCATATCGTGCCCTTGATCTAAACAAGTATCAGTATATATCGTACAAACTACTCTGAAATACAAGACCTAGTACTATACTCGTAGTACTTTGCAGCCAAAATAGTTCAATAGGGCAAATACCGACTGCACTATCCTATTACATAGTTGAAAGGATACAGATGTCGCCTAGAGAGGGGGTGAAAAGGCGATTAAAACTTTTCCTAGATTGGCTCAACAAAGGCGGAATAAAACTAGCGTTTACTACCGCTCGGCCCAGAAAATAGATCCCTTTCTTTCTAGAATTAAATCGGTGACTATTCAAACGGTCATAGCTTTTGAATGGTGACTCCGATTGATCCGATTCAAAATGCGTTGGAAAGAGGATGACAATAGCTACCATATAAAGGTAAAGTAGTACCATATCGTGCCCTTGATCTAAACAAGTATCAGTATATATGATACAAACTACTCTGAAATACAAGACCTAGTACTATACTGGTAGTACTTTGCAGCCAAAATAGTTCAATAGGGCTGATACCAACCGCACTATCCTATTACATAGTTGAAAGGATACGAATGTCACCTAGAGGGAGGGGGGTGAATAGGCGATTAAAACTTTTCCTAGAGTGGCTCAACAAAGGCAGAATAAAACTAGCGTTTACTAACGCTTGGCCCAGAAAACATATCCCTTTGTTTTTAGAATTAAATCGGTGAACATTCAAACAATCATAACTTTTGAATGGTGACTCCGATTGACCCGATTCAAATTGGGTTGGAAAGAGGACGACAATAGCCACCCTATAAAGGCAAAGCAGTACCTTATCGTGCCCTTGATCTAAACAAGTATCAGTATATATCGTACAAACTACTCTTAAATACAAGACCTAGTACTATACTAGTAGTACTTTGCAGCCAAAATAGTTCAATAGGGCTGATACCGACTAAACTATCATATTACATAGTTGAAAGGATACGGATGTCGCCTAGAGGGGGGTGAATAGGCGATTAAAACTTTTCCTAGAGTGACTCAACAAAGGCGGAATAAAACAAGTGTTTACTACCGCTCGGCCCAGAAAACAGATTCATTTCTTTTTAGAATTAAATCGGTGAATATTCAAACGGTCATTACTTCTGAATGGTGACTCCGATTGACCCGAGTCAAATTGCGTTGGAAAGAGGACGACAATAGCTACCCTATAAAGGTAAAGCAGTACCATATCGTGCCCTTGATCTAAACAAGTATTAGTATATATCACACAAACTACTCTGAAATACAATACCTAGTGCTATACTGGTAGTACTTTGCATCCAAAATAGTTCAATAGGGATGATACCGACTACACTATCCTATTACATAGTTGAAAGGATACGGATGTCGCCTAGAGGGGGATGAATAGGTGATTAAAAAATTTCCTTGAGTGGATCAACAAAGAAGGAATAAAACTAGCATTTACTACCGCTCGGACCAGAAAACAGATCCCTTTCTTTTTAGAATTAAATCGGTGAATATTCAAACGGTCATCACTTTTGAATGGTGACTCGATTGACGATTCAAATTGCGTTGGAAGAGGGCGACAATAGCTACCCTATAAAGGCAAAGCGTACCATATCGTGCCTTTATCTAAACAAGTATCGTATATATCGTACAAACTACTCTAAAATACAAGACCTAGTACTATCTATCCTATTACATAGTTGAAAGGATACAACAAAGGCGGAATAAAACAGAATTAAATGAATATTCAAGAGGGGATGAATAGGTGATTAAAAATTTCCTTGAGTGGATCAACAAAGGAGGAATAAAACTAATCCCTTTCTTTTAGAATTAAATCGGTGAATATTCAAGCGGTCATCACTTTTGAATGGTGACAATAGCTACCCTATAAAGGCAAAGCAAGACCATATCGCCCTTATTCTAAACAAGTATCCGTATATATCGTACAAACTACTCTAAAATACAAGACCTAGTACTATCTTGGTAGTACTTTGCAAAATAGTACAATAGGGTGATACCAACTGCACTATCCTATTACATAGTTGAAAGGATACGGATGTCGCCTAGAGGGTGAATAGGCGATTAAAACTCTTCCTAGAGTGGCTCAACAAAGGCGAATAAAACTAGCGTTTACTACCCGCCCGTAAAATAGATCCCTTTCTTTTAGAATTAAATCGGTGAATATTCAAACGGTCATAACTTTTGAATGGTGACTCCGATTAACCCGATTAAAATTGTGTTGGAAAGAGGACGACAATAGCTACCTATAAAGGCAAAGAAGTACCATATCGTGCCCTTGATCTAAACAAGTATCGGTATATATCGTACAAACTACTCGAAATACAAGACCTAGTACTATCTTGGCGTACTTTGCCAAAATAGTTTAATAGGGATGATACCAACCACTATCCTATTACATAGTTGAAAGGATACGGATGTCACCTAGAGGGGGTGAATAGGCGATTAAAACTTTTCCTAGAGTGGATCAACAAAGGCGGAAAAAAACTAGCGTTTACTGCAGATCGACCCAGAAAAAAGATCCCTTTCTTTTTATAATTAAATCGGTGAATATTCAAATTGTCATAACTTTTGAATGGTGACAGACCCGAAGTCAAATTGCGTTGGAAAGAGGATGACAATAGCTACCCTATAAAGGCAAAGCAGTACCATATCGTGCCCTTGATCTAAACAAGTATAAGTATATATCATACAAACTACTCTGAAATACAAGACCTAGTACTATACTTGCAGTACTTTGTAGCCAAAATAGTTTAATAGGACTGATACCAACCACACTATCCTATTACATAGTTGAAAGGATACAGATGTCGCCTAGAGGAGGGTGAATAGGAAATTAAAACGTTTCCTAGAGGAGCTCAACAAAGGTGGAATAAAACTAGCGTTTACTACCGCTCCGTAAAATGATCCCTTTCTTTTAGAATTAAATCGGTGAATATTCAAACGGTCATAACTTTTGAATGGTGACCCGATTGACCCGATTCAAATTGCGTTGGAAAGAGGATGACAATAGCTACCCTATAAAGGCAAAGCGGTACCATATCGTGCCATTGATCTAAACAAGTATCATATATCGTACAAACTACTCAAATACAAGACCTAGTACTACTAGTAGTACTTTGCACCAAAATAGTTTAATAGGGATTATACCAACGCACTATCCTATTACATAGTTGAAAGGATACGGATGTCGCCTAGAGGGGGTGAATAGGCGATTAAAACTTTTCCTAGAGGTTCTCAACAAAGGTGGAATAAAACTAGCGTTTACTACCCAAAAACAGATCCCTTTCTTTTAGAATTAAATCGGTGAATATTCAAACGGTCATAACTTTTGAATGGTGACTCCGATTGACCCGATTCAAATGCGTTGGAAAGAGGACGAGAATAGCTACCCTATAAAAGCAAAGAAGTACCATATTGTTCCCTTGATCTAAACAAGTATCGATATATCGTAAAACTACTACGAAATAGAAGACCTAGTACTACACTAGTAGTACTTTGACTAAAATAGTTCAATAGGGTGATACCAACGCACTATCTTACATAGTTGAAAGGATACGGATGTCGCCTAGAGGGGTGAATAGGCGATTAATACTTTCCTAGAGTGGCTCAACAAAGGAATAAAACTAGCATTTACTACCGCCGTCTCAGATCCCTTTCTTTTAGAATTAAATCGGTGAATATTCAAATGGCCATAACTTTTGAATGGTGACCGATTGACCCGATTCAATTTGTGTTGGAAAGAGGACAATAGCTACCCTATAAAGGCAAAGTAGTACCATATCGTGCCCTTGATCTAAACAAGTATCAGTATATATCGTACAAACTACTCTGAAATACAAGACCTAGTACTATACTCGTAGTACTTTGCAGCCAAAATAGTTCAATAGGGCAAATACCGACTGCACTATCCTATTACATAGTTGAAAGGATACAGATGTCGCCTAGAGAGGGGGTGAAAAGGCGATTAAAACTTTTCCTAGATTGGCTCAACAAAGGCGGAATAAAACTAGCGTTTACTACCGCTCGGCCCAGAAAATAGATCCCTTTCTTTCTAGAATTAAATCGGTGACTATTCAAACGGTCATAGCTTTTGAATGGTGACTCCGATTGATCCGATTCAAAATGCGTTGGAAAGAGGATGACAATAGCTACCATATAAAGGTAAAGTAGTACCATATCGTGCCCTTGATCTAAACAAGTATCAGTATATATGATACAAACTACTCTGAAATACAAGACCTAGTACTATACTGGTAGTACTTTGCGCCAAAATAGTTCAATAGGGATACCAACACTATCCTATTACATAGTTGAAAGGATACGAATGTCACCTAGAGGGAGGGGGGTGAATAGGCGATTAAAACTTTTCCTAGAGTGGCTCAACAAAGGCAGAATAAAACTAGCGTTTACTAACGCTTGGCCCAGAAAACATATCCCTTTGTTTTTAGAATTAAATCGGTGAACATTCAAACAATCATAACTTTTGAATGGTGACTCCGATTGACCCGATTCAAATTGGGTTGGAAAGAGGACGACAATAGCCACCCTATAAAGGCAAAGCAGTACCTTATCGTGCCCTTGATCTAAACAAGTATCAGTATATATCGTACAAACTACTCTTAAATACAAGACCTAGTACTATACTAGTAGTACTTTGCAGCCAAAATAGTTCAATAGGGCTAAACTATCATATTACATAGTTGAAAGGATACGGATGTCGCCTAGAGGGGGGTGAATAGGCGATTAAAACTTTTCCTAGAGTGACTCAACAAAGGCGGAATAAAACAAGTGTTTACTACCGCTCGGCCCAGAAAACAGATTCATTTCTTTTTAGAATTAAATCGGTGAATATTCAAACGGTCATTACTTCTGAATGGTGACTCCGATTGACCCGAGTCAAATTGCGTTGGAAAGAGGACGACAATAGCTACCCTATAAAGGTAAAGCAGTACCATATCGTGCCCTTGATCTAAACAAGTATTAGTATATATCACACAAACTACTCTGAAATACAATACCTAGTGCTATACTGGTAGTACTTTGCATCCAAAATAGTTCAATAGGGATGATACCGACTACACTATCCTATTACATAGTTGAAAGGATACGGATGTCGCCTAGAGGGGGATGAATAGGTGATTAAAAAATTTCCTTGAGTGGATCAACAAAGAAGGAATAAAACTAGCATTTACTACCGCTCGGACCAGAAAACAGATCCCTTTCTTTTTAGAATTAAATCGGTGAATATTCAAACGGTCATCACTTTTGAATGGTGACTCCGATTGACCCGATTCAAATTGCGTTGGCAAGAGGACGACAATAGCTACCCTATAAAGGCAAAGCAGTACCATATCGTGCCCTTATTCTAAACAAGTATCCGTATATATCGTACAAACTACTCTAAAATACAAGACCTAGTACTATACTGGTAGTACTTTGCAGTCAAAATAGTACAATAGGGCTGATACCAACTGCACTATCCTATTACATAGTTGAAAGGATACGGATGTCGCCTAGAGGGGGGTGAATAGGCGATTAAAACTCTTCCTAGAGTGGCACAACAAAGGCGGAATAAAACTAGCGTTTACTACCGCTCGGCCCAGAAAACAGATCCCTTTCTTTTTAGAATTAAATCGGTGAATATTCAAACGGTCATAACTTTTGAATGGTGACTCCGATTAACCCGATTAAAATTGTGTTGGAAAGAGGACGACAATAGCTACCCTATAAAGGCAAAGCAGTACCATATCGTGCCCTTGATCTAAACAAGTATCAGTATATATCGTACAAACTACTCTGAAATACAAGACCTAGTACTATACTGGCAGTACTTTGTAGCCAAAATAGTTTAATAGGGATGATACCAACCGCACTATCCTATTACATAGTTGAAAGGATACGGATGTCACCTAGAGGGGGGGTGAAAACGCGATTAAAACTTTTCCTAGAGTGGATCAACAAAGGCGGAAAAAAACTAGCGTTTACTGCCGCTCGACCCAGAAAAAAGATCCCTTTCTTTTTAGAATTAAATCGGTGAATATTCAAACGGTCATAACTTTTGAATGGTGACTCCGATTGACCCGATTCAAATTGCGTTGGAAAGAGGACGACAATAGCTACCCTATAAAGGCAAAGAAGTACCATATTGTTCCCTTGATCTAAACAAGTATCAGTATATATCATACAAACTACTCTGAAATACAAGACCTAGTGCTATACTGGTAGTACTTTGCATCCAAAATAGTTCAATAGGGATGATACCGACTACACTATCCTATTACATAGTTGAAAGGATACGGATGTCGCCTAGAGGGGGATGAATAGGTGATTAAATAATTTCCTTGAGTGGATCAACAAAGGAGGAATAAAACTAGCGTTTACTACCGCTTGGACCAGAAAACAGATCCCTTTCTTTTTAGAATTAAATCGGTGAATATTCAAACGGTCATCACTTTTGAATGGTGACTCCGATTGACCCGATTCAAATTGCGTTGGCAAGAGGACGACAATAGCTACCCTATAAAGGCAAAGCAGTACCATATCGTTCCCTTATTCTAAACAAATATCCGTATATATCGTACAAACTACTCTAAAATACAAGACCTAGTACTATACTGGTAGTACTTTGTAGCCAAAATAGTACAATAGGGCTGATACCAACTGCACTATCCTATTACATAGTTGAAAGGATACGGATGTCGCCTAGAGGGGGGTGAATAGGCGATTAAAACTCTTCCTAGAGTGGCTCAACAAAGGCGGAATAAAACTAGCGTTTACTACCGCTCGGCCCAGAAAATAGATCCCTTTCTTTTTAGAATTAAATCGGTGAATATTCAAACGGTCATAACTTTTGAATGGTGACTCCGATTAACCCGATTAAAATTGTGTTGGAAAGAGGACGACAATAGCTACACTATAAAGGCAAAGCAGTACCATATCGTGCCCTTGATCTAAACAAGTATCAGTATATATCGTACAAACTACTCTGAAATACAAGACCTAGTACTATACTGGCAGTACTTTGCAGCCAAAATAGTTTAATAGGGATGATACCAACCGCACTATCCTATTACATAGTTGAAAGGATACGGATGTCACCTAGAGGGGGGGGTGAATAGGCGATTAAAACTTTTCCTAGAGTGGATCAACAAAGGCGGAAAAAAACTAGCGTTTACTGCAGATCGACCCAGAAAAAAGATCCCTTTCTTTTTATAATTAAATCGGTGAATATTCAAATTGTCATAACTTTTGAATGGTGACTCCGATTGACCAGAGTCAAATTGTGTTGGAAAGAGGACGACAATAGCTACCCTATAAAGGCAAAGCAGTACCATATCGTGCCCTTGATCTAAACAAGTATCAGTATATATCTTACAAACTACTCTGAAATACAAGACCTAGTACTATACTTGCAGTACTTTGTAGCCAAAATAGTTTAATAGGACCGATACCAACCACGCTATCCTATTACATAGTTGAAAGGATATAGATGTCGCCTATAGGAGGGTGAATAGGAAATTAAAACTTTTCCTAGAGGGGCTCAACAAAGGTGGAATAAAAATAGCGTTTACTACCGCTCGACCCAGAAAACAGATCCCTTTCTTTTTAGAATTAAATCGGTGAATATTCAAACGGTCATAACTTTTGAATGGTGACTCCAATTGACCCGATTCAAATTGGGTTGGAAAGAGGATGACAATAGCCACCCTATAAAGGCAAAGCGGTACCTTATCGTGCCCTTGATCTAAACAAGTATCAGTATATATCGTACAAACTACTCTGAAATACAAGACCTAGTACTATACTAGTAGTACTTTGCAGCCAAAATAGTTCAATAGGGCTGATACCGACTGAACTATCATATTACATAGTTGAAAGGATACGGATGTCGCCTAGAGGGGGATGAATAGGTGATTAAAAAATTTCCTTGAGTGGATCAACAAAGGAGGAATAAAACTAGCGTTTACTACCGCTCGGACCAGAAAACAGATCCCTTTCTTTTTAGAATTAAATCGGTGAATATTCAAACGGTCATAACTTTTGAATGGTGACTCCGATTGACCCGATTCAAATTGCGTTGGAAAGAGGACGACAATAGCTACCCTATAAAGGCAAAGAAGTACCATATTGTTCCCTTGATCTAAACAAGTATCAGTATATATCGTACAAACTACTCTGAAATAGAAGACCTAGTACTACACTAGTAGTACTTTGCAGCTAAAATAGTTAAATAGGGGTGATACCAACTGCACTATCCTGTTACATAGTTGAAAGGATACGGATGTCGCCTAGAGGGGGGTGAATAGGCGATTAATACTTTTCCTAGAGTGGCTCAACACAGGCGGAATAAAACTAGCATTTACTACCGCTCGTCCGTAAAAATGAGATCCTTTCTTTTAGAATTAAATCGGTGAATATTCAAATTGCCATAACTTTTGAATGGTGACTCCGATTGACCCGATTCAATTTGTGTTGGAAAGAGGACGACAATAGCTACCCTATAAAGGCAAAGTAGTACCATATCGTGCCCTTGATCTAAACAAGTATCAGTATATATCGTACAAACTACTCTGAAATACAAGACCTAGTACTATACTGGTAGTACTTTGCAGCCAAAATAGTTCAATAGGGCAAATACCGACTGCACTATCCTATTACATAGTTGAAAGGATACGGATGTCGCCTAGAGAGGGGGTGAAAAGGCGATTCAAACTTTTCCTAGATTGGCTCAACAAAGGCGGAATAAAACTAGCGTTTACTACCGCTCGGCCCAGAAAATAGATCCCTTTCTTTCTAGAATTAAATCGGTGACTATTCAAACGGTCATAGCTTTTGAATGGTGACTCCGATTGACCCGATTCAAAATGCGTTGGAAAGAGGACGACAATAGCTACCATATAAAGGTAAAGTAGTACCATATCGTGCCCTTGATCTAAACAAGTATCAGTATATATGATACAAACTACTCTGAAATACAAGACCTAGTACTATACTGGTAGTACTTTGCAGCCAAAATAGTTCAATAGGGCTGATACCAACCGCACTATCCTATTACATAGTTGAAAGGATACGAATGTCACCTAGAGGGAGGGGGGGTGAATAGGCGATTAAAACTTTTCCTAGAGTGGCTCAACAAAGGCGGAATAAAACTAGCGTTTACTACCGCTTGGCCTAGAAAACATATCCCTTTGTTTTTAGAATTAAATCGGTGAATATTCAAACAATCATAACTTTTGAATGGTGACTCTGATTGGCCCGATTCAAATTGGGTTGGAAAGAGGACGACAATAGCCACCCTATAAAGGCAAAGCAGTACCTTATCGTGCCCTTGATCTTAACAAGTATCAGTATATATCATACAAACTACTCTGAAATACAAGACCTAGTACTATACTAGTAGTACTTTGCAGCCAAAATAGTTCAATAGGGCTGATACCGACTGAACTATCATATTACATAGTTGAAAGGATACGGATGTCGCCTAGAGGGGGGTGAATAGGCGATTAAAACTTTTCCTAGAGTGACTCAACAAAGGCGGAATAAAACAAGTGTTTACTACCGCTCGGCCCAGAAAACAGATCCCTTTCTTTTTAGAATTAAATCGGTGAATATTCAAACGGTCATAACTTTTGAATGGTGACTCCGATTGACCCGAGTCAAATTGCGTTGGAAAGAGGACGACAATAACTACCCTATAAAGGTAAAGCAGTACCATATCGTGCCCTTGATCTAAACAAGTATCAGTATATATCATACAAACTACTCTGAAATACAAGACCTAGTGCTATACTGGTAGTACTTTGCATCCAAAATAGTTTAATAGGGATGATACCGACTACACTATCCGATTACATAGTTGAAAGGATACGGATGTCGCCTAGAGGGGGGTGAATAGGTGATTAAAATATTTCCTTGAGTGGATGAACAAAGGAGGAATAAAACTAGCGTTTACTAGCGCTCAGACCAGAAAACAGATCCCTTTCTTTTTAGAATTAAATCGGTGAATATTCAAACGTCCATCACTTTTGAATGGTGACTCCGATTGACCCGATTCAAATTGCGTTAGCAAGAGGACGACAATAGCTACCCTATAAAGGAAAAGCAGTACCATATCGTGCCCTTATTCTAAACAAGTATCAGTATATATCATACAAACTACTCTAAAATACAAGACCTAGTACTATACTGGTAGTACTTTGCAGCCAAAATAGTACAATAGGGTTGATACCAACTGCACTATCCTATTACATAGTTGAAAGGATACGGATGTCGCCTAGAGAGGGGGTGAATAGGCGATTAAAACTTTTCCTAGATTGGCTCAACAAAGGCGGAATAAAACTAGCGTTTACTACCGCTCGGCCCAGAAAATAGATCCCTTTCTTTCTAGAATTAAATCGGTGACTATTCAAACGGTCATAGCTTTTGAATGGTGACTCCGATTGACCCGATTCAAAATCTGTTGGAAAGAGGACGATAATAGCTACCATATAAAGGTAAAGTAGTACCATATCGTGCCCTTGATCTAAACAAGTATCAGTATATATGATACAAACTACTCTGAAATAAAAGACCTAGTACTATACTGGTAGTACTTTGCAGCCAAAATAGTTCAATAGGGCTGATACCAACCGCACTATCCTATTACATAGTTGAAAGGATACGAATGTCACCTAAAGGGAGGGGGGTGAATAGGCAATTAAAACTTTTCCTAGAGTGGCTCAACAAAGGCGGAATAAAACTAGCGTTTACTACCGCTTGGCCCAGAAAACATATCCCTTTGTTTTTAGAATTAAATCGGTGAATATTCAAACAATCATAACTTTTGAATGGTGACTCCGATTGACCCGATTCAAATTGGGTTGGAAAGAGGACGACAATAGCCACCCTATAAAGGCAAAGCAGTACCTTATCGTGCCCTTGATCTAAACAAGTATCAGTATATATCGTACAAACTACTCTGAAATACAAGACCTAGTACTATACTAGTAGTACTTTGCAGCCAAAATATTTCAATAGGGCTGATACCAACTGAACTATCATATTACATAGTTGAAAGGATACGGATGTCGCCTAGAGGGGGGTGAATAGGCGATTAAAATTTTTCCTAGAGTGAATCAACAAAGGCGGAATAAAACAAGTGTTTACTACCGCTCGGCCCAGAAAACAGATCCCTTTCTTTTTAGAATTAAATCGGTGAATACTCAAACGGTCATAACTTTTGAATGGTGACTCCGATTGACCCGATTAAAATTGTGTTGGAAAGAGGACGACAATAGCTAACCTCTAAAGGCAAAGCAGTACCATATCGTGCCCTTGATGTAAACAAGTATAAGTATATATTGTACAAACTACTCTGAAATACAAGACCTAGTACTATACTGGTAGTACTTTGTAGCCAAAATAGTTCAATAGGGCTGATACCAACCGCACTATCCTATTACATAGTAGAAAGGATATGGATGGCAACTAGAGGGGGGTGAATCGGTGATTAAAACTTTTCCTAGAGTGGCTAAACAAAGGCGGAATAAAACTAGCGTTTACTACCGCTCGGCCTAGAAAACAGATCTTTTTCTTTTTAGAATTAAATCGGTGAATATTCAAACTTTTGAATGGTGACTCCGATTGACCCGATTCAAATTGCGTTGGAAAGAGGACGACAATAGCTACCCTATAAAGGCAAAGCAGTACCATATCGTGCCTTGATCTAAACAAGTATTAGTATATATCGTACAAACTACTCTGAAATACAAGACCTTGTACTATACTGGTAGTACCTTGCAGCCAAAATAGTCCAATAGGGCTGATACCAACTGCACTATTCTATTACATAGTTGAAAGGCTACGGATGTCGCCTAGAGGGGGGTGAATAGGCGATTAAAACTTTTCCTAGAATGGCTCAACAAAGGCGGAATAAAACTAGAGTTTACTACCGCTCGGCCTAGAAAACAGATCCCTTTCTTTTTAGAATTAAATCGGTGAATACTCAAACGGTCATAACTTTTGAATGGTGACTCCGATTGACCCGATTAAAATTGTGTTGGAAAGAGGACGACAATAGCTACCCTATAAATGCAAAGCAGTACCATATCGTGCCCTTGATCTAAACAAGTATCAGTACAAACTACTCTGAAATACAAGACCAAGTACTATACTGGTAGTACTTTGCAGCCAAAATAGTTCAACAGGGCTGATACCAACCGCACTATCCTATTACATGGTTCAAAGGATACGGATGTCGCCTAGAGGGGGGTGAATAGGCGATTAAAACTTTTCCTAGAGTGGCTCAACAAAGGAGGAATAAAACTAGCGTTTACTACCGATCGGCCAAGATAACAGATATTTTTCTTTTTAGAATTAAATCGGTGAATATTCAAATGGTCATAACTTTTGAATGGTGACTCCGATTGACCCTATTCAAATTGCGTTGGAAAGAGAACGACAATAGCTACCCTATAAAGGCAAAGCAGTACCGTATCTTGCCTTGATGTAAACAAGTATCCGTATATATCGTACAAACTAATCTAAAATACAAGACCTAGTACTATACTGGTAGTACTTTGCAGCCAAAATAGTTCAATAGGGCTGATACCAACTACACAATCCTACTACATAGTTGAAAGGATAGGGATGTCGCCTAGAGGGGGGTGAATAGGCGATTAAAACTTTTCCTAGAGGGGCTCAACAAAGGCGGAACAAAACTAGCGTCTACTACCGCTTGGCCCAGAAAACAGATCTCTTTCTTTTTAGAATTAAATCGGTGAATATTCAAACGGTCATAACTTTTGAATGGTGACTCCGATTGACCCGATTCAAATTGCATTGGAAAGAGGACGACAATAGCTACCCTATAAAGGCAAAGAAGTACCATATCGTTCCCTTGATCTAAACAAGTATCAGTATATATCGTACAAACTACTCTGAAATACATGACCTAGTACTATACTGGTAGTACTTTGCAGCCAAAATAGTTCAATAGGGCTGATACCAACCGCACTATCCTATTACATAGTTGTCACATCCCAAGATTTTCCAAATCTTGTAATGTGAAAAATAAATGAATAAAATAAAACTTTGTTAATTTTCAGGGTGAGAAGAAACTTTTTGATTCCAATTGGAAACCTTCAAACCTATTTTGAACAAATAAATCCTAAAGGTATTTAAAAAGATAAAACAATTAATAAAAAAAATATTTAAAATTAGTATTTTGGATCTTTTAATAAAAAGTTTTGGTTTCAAAAGAAAAGATAGATTTATAAATAAGAATTATTCATAAAGCCAAATTAAACCTTGGCTAATATTTTGAAATAAAATGTTTTCTTTTGATAAAAATAGTAAAGGTTTATTTAAATAAAATAATAAGGATTTAATATCCAATTTTATTAAAGTAAAGGCTTTTCCCATTTTAAATAAAACATCAAAACTTATTTATTTATTTTAAATAAGTTTTCCCAAGTATTTTATATTCTCAAGTAAAACCTACTGAAGTGTTTTGGTTTTATTTTAGATTTCAAAATAAAGATTTTAATAAAACAAATCCTATTTGAATTATTAACTAAGGTCCATTTTATTTAATTATTAATGGACGCTAAAATAAAAAGTGTTGTTTTATTTTAAACAAGTTTTCCAAGTATTCTATATTTTCAAATAAAACCTACTGATTTGGTTTTGAAAATATTTAGATTTCAAATGGAGATTTTATTAAATATTTTGATTAAATAACTAAGGTCCATTTTATTTAACTAATGAATGGATCCTAAAAAACAATAAAAATATTATTTTGATCTTTGGACTTTGGTTTATGTTGTTAAACAGAACCAAATTCAATTAATTGGTGAATGTTTGAATTAATTTGAATGTTTGATTTGTTGTTTGATTTTCAAAACAGAAAATAGAAATAGAAAAGATAAAACAATCAGACAGAAAAAATATGCAAACGACCCAGCCCAACAAACTGGCCCAACTAGACCCAGTCCAGCCCACCTACTCTCTCCCGTGGCGAAACGTTTTTACACCGTAGACAGAACCCGCAGAGTCGATGACGCGTGGACCCCATTACTTCTCTTCCTATCTCACTGTCAGACAGACCCCACTAGACACGTCAGCGTCTTCCCCAGCGCGACCAGTTCTTCTCCCGTTTCTGCCGCTGATTTTGCGTCGTCAATTCGCCTTAATGCTGCGTTTAAACCTCGCAGTGATCACGCGTGATAAATCCCCTCCCTCTCCTCTTCATTTCCCCTCAAACCCCGCTACCAGAGAGCCCCTAGGCTGCCTCGAATCAGCCTTGCACCGCCGCTGCTCCGACGACACTCCGGCGACAATTCTGACCGAACCGCGCCATCCCTTGCCTCCCCGACCAAGCTCACACCTTCCCCACTCCCAGGAGCATCTCCGTGTACCTCCCATTCAACCGCGAGCGCCCCAGAACCTCGACTCCAACAACCACTGAGCGCCGCCGCGTCTAGTTCTTCTCCGACGACCTCCCCCAGGTAACACCGACCTCCCCTTCATCTCAGGATGATACTCCTACGCTCTAATCTCTCTTGCGCGTCTAACAGACCCCCTGTTTTGCCTTTCCGTGAGCTGTAGCCTCGCCAACTGCGACGCCAGTGCGTGCCCGACACTGTCCTAAACTCCGGCGAGCAATCAAGCCCGCTCCAGTGCACCCCTCGCCAAGACGACCCCACGTTGAGCTTCGGCGTCGCCCTGCGATCACTGTGAGCATCTCCCACCTTCCCTCGCTTCCTGCTTCGCCAGCAGCGCCACCATCTGACCGCACCGTCGCTCGTCGTTGACCTTGCGCCGCCAGAGCTTGGTCAATACGATGATAGCCGTTAGATGATGATCCAAGCGTCATGATAGATCCTTAGCCGAAGGGGTACGAGTGATCCTGTGCCGCACGATCTGACTTGATACAACGCGGCAGAGCAGACGATCCAATCGAAACAGTATGGACGAATCAGAACACGCCGCGTGTCACTGGTTTGATTTAAAACAAACTTTGAATCTGAATTAGATGCAGATTTGAAAACCTTGTAACTTTTGATCCACACGTCCAAAAATTGCAAACTTTATATCAATGGAATCAGTGGAGCAATCCCTAGCCAACCATGCCATTTGTTTAGCAAAAAGCTTCTGTTAAAATGTTTGTTTTGCAGAAACATTTGTATGCTTGTTTAGGTTATAAAAATTGTTCAAAAATGTTTTTGGGGATAAAATCTTTGGAAAATGGTGTGATTTGAACCTACTGACCATAGGAAACACTTTGCGGATTCAAAAATGTATTTGGTGCAGCAAAATAATGATTCTTTGATTTAAAACCATTTCTAGACAAATAAAAATATAGTTTATTTATCAAAAATGTTTTTGGAAGAAAACTTTTGGGAAATGTTTTGTTTTAAACTCTCTGACCCCAAACACCAAGTTTTATGGTTTGAAAACATATTTGGTGAACTCTATAGATTAAAGCCTTAGTAAAAATATTTCTACAACACATAAAATGATACCTTGTTTTGAAAATGGTTTATAAAGTGAAAACTTTTGCAAATGACTTTGCCACTTTACAAAATGACCAATAGGTGTTTTCAAATGTTTAAGACCCAATAGGAACCACTTTTACAAATAAGACAACCCTTTTTGCATTCTTGCATGTGTTGTTTGTTTTATTATTTTATGTGATGTTTTGCTTGATTGGTAGATTGAGTTTGTACCTTGCTTGATTGAATTGTAGTGACTTAAAGAGTGTGATTGTTGCAAGGACAAGGAGTGAACTTATAACCTCTACCAAAAATGCAAGTGATGCTTCATACTTTGTCCCATTACTTTTACTATGCATTAGTGATTTTGCTAAGTAAAACTTGCATGGAATTTTGCTAAGTATAAACCTTGCTATAGGAAAACCTAGTAGATGAAACCTTAGTAGAAATTTTCCTAATTTAAGATTCCTACTACTATCAAGCTTAGCTTAGCTAATAGAAAACAAGGGTGGAATATATATCCATACTATGAAAAATTTCTAAGTCTGAGGACTTATGTTTTTCTTAATAAAATAACTAAGTCAATGAATCACCTGGGTGGAATGGGACTTGATTGGTGGTTTTTGGTTGAGTGGTTCACAAGGCCCATGTTTATGGTTGACCTTGAGTATCTCACTTATGGATGTCCACCAAGGAACAAAGATATTTGAGATGTTAAATGTTGAGAAGCTTCAAGTGCAACCACTTGGCATTATGGGCTCTGCCTGGATCATATAGGTTGCAAGAACTTAGCCATATGGACAGTTGGTGGTAGGATTTGATAGGTTGGAGCGCGTCCATTTTGGTATAAGGAAAGGCTTCTGAAAGATCTTGTCTTGGGAAACCAAGTCTTGTGGGGAAAGTGCACCACCTCTGCAGAGTGTAAAATCTAAGTACTTAACCATGTCCCTAGTAAAGGACAATTTGAGCATCAAGACATGGAAGCAATCAAGAATCTCATCATTCAAATTTCTAAGTTAAAAACTTGTGGTTTGAACAAGGGTTAAAGGATCTTCAATCTTTGATTGAGAAAAATGATTTTGTCAAGCAAAAACTTAGTGTTTTCAAATGTGAAGGAAAAATCTATTTTGAGCAATGCAAGCCTCAACTCCACTTAGCCAAATGCATATAGATGATAGCCTCCACTATATTACCATAGTGTCACTTGCCAATACAATTCAAATGTATTGACCCTTGTGGCTGTAACTTGTTATGTTGCAGGTTTGATTGTGTTAGTGAAGTGTGTTGATTAGGATTACAAAGTCTACAACCAACATGTCTGCCTGTGGCACTTTGAAGATGAAGGACCCCATGCTTATTAGTTATTCCGCTGCAATGTAATGTAATAGCCAAATGAGATATGTAAGATGTAATAAAATTATGTTATTCCTGGTTATAAAGTTGTATTATGACCTTTGTTTCTTGATATTACATCTTAACTGTGGATGCTAGCTATTGATCCAGGGACTAGCATTGTAAACACAGGGGACTCTACCTTATTAAAGGTTGGGACCCTTACAGATAGTATCAGAGCATTGTGTTGCCTGTAGGATTTGTAACCCTAGGATTGGACAAAACCCTTAGAAAAATAGGAGTTGTATTTGTTCCAAAACTTATTTACAAACAATTTTGTAAACTCTTTCCTCAACCATTTTGGTTTTGATTCTACATCTCTTCTATTTTCAAACTTGATGGACAAACCTACCCCATGGCCAAAGACTTCACCATGTTTAAAGGACTTCATCAACTCTAGACTCTAATGACTTCAACTTCTTCAACTCTAATGACTTCAACATCTTAAGCATATTCACCAAGGATTTCCAACTTGGATACCACTAAGGACTACAAGTGAGAAAAGGAAATCTTGCTCAAGATATGGAGACTGAGGAAAAGCAAAATTAGAAGGAGTTCACTTCACATGAAGTTTTGTAACCAAGAGTTTTTCCCAAGGAAACCATGATCTCAAGGAAGAAGAATCAACCAAGAAGGATGGAAAGATCACAAGTGAACCATATAGATGGACCACCATATTTTAGTTAAGTCAAACACACCAACTTATGCGGTGTAACAAAAAATTTTTCATTGCCTAAGTATGTGCTTGAACTTTGTTGTTTGAGTGGAATGTTTGTTTGTGATTGCTTGCACATTGCTTGTGTAAATTGTTGTGTGTGAGTAGACTTCCTCTAGAAATATCTTGCCTAATCTAAACCCAATCCAACCCACACAGATGACTACTCCAAGAGACTCCAACATCATGGTTGATGACAACAACAACAACCAAGAGGACAACATGAGAGAACTTATAGCAACCCAAAGCCAGTTGAGCCAAGAGACAACTCAGCTTTTAGCCAACAACAATGGACTAGACCTAGCCATACAAAGGATTTTGAAACTTCAATCCCAATTGTTGAAAGGATTGGTTACTCAAATGATCAACATGGGAGAAAACTTTTCCCAAAGAGCTAATGACAACAAGGATGACAAAGATGTTATTCTAGAAGGAACCCAAGCTAGCAATACTTGTGGAGAAAAGGATCATGCATCCAAGGAACATGAAGGTCAATGCCCCAAGAAGAGAGAAAGATTTCCCACCTCTGAGGTGAGGTATGAAGAACATGAAATAGAAGAACTTCTAGCTTTGGAGAGACCCAAAAAGAAGAAGAAGGATATTACTCAAGTGCAATGTTACAATTGCAAAGAGAAGGGACACTATGTCAGTGAATGCCCAGAAAAGAAGAAGAGACAAGAAGACAAACAAAAGCTAGTGAAACCCAAGATAAGGAAGGATTTTAGCCAAGTGATGTGCAACCACTGCAAAGAGTTAGGAAATTATGCATCATATTGTCTAGAGAAGCCACCTCAAGACCTCAGCCTTATCACATGTTTCAAATGCAAGGAACGAGGCCACTATGCAAACTTCTGTCCAGGGAAGTTACATCAAGATCCCAAGCAAGCCAAGATGTAAATTAGTTGGAAAATTTTTAAGGGTGGTAGTACCCTAGTTGTTTTGAGCCTACTTGTAACCCCTAGCCTCCCCAAATCTCGGGACGAGATTTATTTTAAGGGTGGTAGCCTGTCACATCCCAAGATTTTCCAAATCTTGTAATGTGAAAAATAAATGAATAAAATAAAACTTTGTTGATTTTCAGGGAGAGAATAAACTTTTTGATTCCAATTGGAAACCTTCAAACCTATTTTGAACAAATAAATCCTAAAGGGATTTAAAAAGATAAAACAATTAATAAAAAAATTAAATATTTAAAATTACTATTTTGGATCTTTTAATAAAAAGTTTTGGTTTCAAAATAAAAGATAGATTTATAAATAAGAATTATTCATAAAGCCAAATTAAACCTTGGCCAATATTTTGAAATAAAATGTTTTGTTTTTGCTAAAAATAGTAAAGGTTTATTTAAATAAAATAATAAGGATTTAATATCCAATTTTATTAAAGTAAAGGCTTTTCCCATTTTAAATAAAACATCAAAACTTATTTATTTATTTTAAATAAGTTTTCCCAAGTATTTTATATTATCAAGTAAAACCTACTGAAGTGTTTTGGTTTTATTTTAGATTTCAAAATAAAGATTTTAATAAAACAAATCCTATTTGAATTATTAACTAAGGTCCATTTTATTTAATTATTAATGGACCCTAAAATAAAAAGTGTTATTTTATTTTAAACAAGTTTTCCAAGTATTCTATATTTTCAAATAAAACCTACTGATTTGGTTTTGAAAATATTTAGATTTCAAATGGAGATTTTATTAAATAAATCAAACCCTGTTTTGATTAAATAACTAGGTCCATTTTATTTAATTAATGAATGGATCCTAAAAAAGAATAAAAATATTATTTTGATCTTTGGACTTTGGTTTATGTTGTTAAACAGAACCAAATTCAATTGCAATGTTTGGTGAATGTTTGAATTAATTTGAATGTTTGATTTGTTGTTTGATTTTCAAAACAGAAAATAGAAATAGAAAAGATAAAACAATCAGACAGAAAAAATATGCAAAGGACCCAGCCCAACAAACTGGCCCAACAAGACCCAGTCCAGCCCACCTACTCTCTCCCGCGGCGAAACGTTTTTACACTGTAGACAGAACCCGCAGAGTCGATGACGCGTGGACCCCATTTCTTCTCTTCCTATCTCACTGTCAGACAGACCCCACTAGACACGTCAGCGTCTTCCCCAGCGCGACCAGTTCTTCTCCCGTTTCTGCCGCTAATTTTGCGTCGTCAATTCGCCTTAATGCCGCGTTTAAACCTCGCAGTGATCACGCGTGATAAATCCCCACCCTCTCCTCTTCATTTCCCCTCAAACCCCGCTACAAGAGAGCCCCTAGGCTGCCTCGAATCAGCCTTGCACCGCCGCTGCTCCGACGACACTCCGGCGACAATTCCGACCGAATAGCGCCACACCTTGCCTCCCCGACCAAGCTCACACCTTCCCCACTCCCAGGAGCATCTCCCTGTACCTCCCATTCAACCGCGGGCGCCCTAGAACCTCGACTCCAACAACCACTGAGCGCCGCCGCGTCTGGTTCTTCTCCGACGACCTCCCCCCGGTAACACCGACCTCCCCTTCATCTCAGGATGATACTCCTACGCTCTACTCTCTCTTGCGCGTCTAACAGACCCCCTGTTTTGCCTTTCCGTGACCTGTAGCCTCGCCAACTACGACGCCAGTGCGTGCCCGACGCTGTCCTAAACTCCGGTGAGCAATCAAGCCCGCTCCAGTGCGCCCCTCGCCAAGACGACCCCACGTTGAGCTTCGGCGTCGCCCTGCGATCACTGTGAGCATCTCCCCACCTTCCCTCGCTTCCTGCTTCGCCAGCACCGCCACCATCTGACCGCACCGTCGCTCGTCGTTGACCTTGCGTCGCCAGAGCTTGGTCAATGCAATGATAGCCATTAGATGATGATCCAAGCGTCAAGATAGATCCTTAGCCGAAGGGGTACGAGTGATCCTGTGCCGCACGATCTGACTTGATCCAACGCGCCAGAGCAGTCGATCCAACCGAAATGGTATGGACGAATCAGAAAACGCCGCGTGTCACTGGTTTGATTTAAAACAAACTTTGAATCTGAATTAGATGCAGATTTGAAAACCTTGTAACTTTTGATCCACACGTCCAAAAATTGCAAACTTTATATCAATGGAATCAGTGGAGCAAGACCTAGCCAACCATGCCATTTTTTAGCAAAAAGCTTCTGTTAAAATGTTTGTTTTTGTAGAAACATTTGTATGTTTGTTTAGGTTATAAAAATTGTTCAAAAATGTTTTTGGGGATAAAATCTTTGGCAAATGGTGTGATTTGAACCTACTGACCATAGGAAACACTTTGTGGATTCAAAAATGTATTTGGTGAAGCAAAATAATGATTCTTTGATTTAAAACCATTTCTAGACAAATAAAAATATAGTCTATTTATCAAAAATGGTATTGGAAGAAAACTTTTGGGAAATGTTTTGTTTTAAACTCTCTGACCCCAAACAACAAGTTTTATGGTTTGAAAACATATTTGGTGAACCCTATAGATTAAAGCCTTAGTAAAAATATTTCTACGCCACATAAAATGATACCTTGTTTTGAAAATGGTTTATAAAGTGAAAACTTTTGCAAATGACTTTGCCAGTTTACAAAATGACCAATAGGTGTTTTCAAATGTTTAAGACCCAATAGGAACCACTTTTACAAATAAGACAACCCTTTTTGCATGCTTGCATGTGTTGTTTGTTTTATTATTTTATGTGATGTTTTGCTTGATTGGTAGATTGAGTTTGTACCTTGCTTGATTGAATTGTAGTGACTTGAAGAGTGTGATTGTTGCAAGGACAAGGAGTGAACTTATACCCTCTACCAAAAAGGCAACTGATGCTTCATACTTTGTCCCATTACTTTTACTATGCATTAGTGATTTTGCTAAGTAAAACTTGCATGGAATTTTGCTAAGTATAAACCTTGCTATAGGAAAACCTAGTAGATGAAACCTTAGTAGAAATTTTCCTAAGTTAAGATTCCTACTACTATCAAGCTTAGCTTAGCTAATAGAAAACAAGGGTGGAATATATATCCATACTATGAAAAATTTCTAAGTCCGGGGACTTATGTTTTTCTTAATAAAACAACTAAGTCAATGAATCACCTGGGTGAAATGGGACTTGATTGGTGGTTTTTGGTTGAGTTGTTCACAAGGCCCATGTTTATGGTTGACCTTGAGTATCTCACTTGTGGATGGCCACCCAAGAACAAAGAGATTTGAGATGTCAAATGTTGAGAAGCTTCAAGTGCAACCACTTGGCATTATGGGCTCTGCCTGGATCATATAGGTTGCAAGAACTTAGCCATATGGACAGTTGGTGGTAGGATTTGATAGGTTGGAGCGTCCATTTTGGTGTAAGGGAAGGCTTCTGAACGATCTTGTCTTGGGAAACCAAGTCTTGTGGGGAAAGTGCACCACCTCTGCAGAGTGTAAAATCTAAGTACTTAGCCATGTCCCTGGTAAAGGACAATTTGAGCATCAAGACATGGAAGCAATCAAGAATCTCATCATTCAAATTTCTAAGTTAAAAACTTGTGGTTTGAACAAGGGTTAAAGGATCTTCAATCTTTGATTGAGAAAAATGATTTTGTCAAGCAAAAACTTAGTGTTTTCAAATGTTAAGGAAAAAACTATTTTGAGCAATGCAAGCCTCAACTCCACTTAGCCAAATGCATATAGATAATAGCCTCCACTATATTACCATAGTGTCACTTGCCAATACAATTCAAATGTATTGACCCTTGTGGCTGTAACTTGTTATGTTGCAGGTTTGATTGTTCTAATTAAGTGTGTTGATTAGGATTACAAAGTCTACAACCAACATGTCTGCCTGTGGCACTTTGAAGATGAAGGACCCCATGCTTATTAGTTATTCCGCTGCAATGTAATGTAATAGCCAAATGAGCTATGTAAGATGTAATAAAATTATGTTATTCCTGGTTATAAAGTTGTATTATAACCTTTGTTTCTTGATATTACATCTTAACTGTGGATGCTAGCTAATGATCCAGGGACTAGCATTGTAAACACAGGGGACTCTACCTTATTAAAGGTTGGGACCCTTACAATAGTTGAAAGGATACGAATGTCACCTAGATGGGGGTGAATAGGCGATTAAAACTTGTCCTAGAGTGGCTCAACAAAGGCGGAAAAAAACTAGCGTTTACTGTCGCTCGGTCCAGAAAACAGATCCCTTTCTTTTTAGAATTAAATCGGTGAATATTCAAACAGTCATAACTTTTGAATGGTGACTCCGATTGACCCGATTCAAATTGCGTTGGAAAGACGACCACAATAGCTACCCTATAAAGGCAAAGCAGTACCATATCGTGCCCTTGATCTAAACAAGTATCAGTATATATCGTACAAACTACTCTGATATACAAGACCAAGTACTATATTGGTAGTACTTTGCAGCCAAAATAGTTCAATAGGGCTGATACCAAACGCACTATCCTATTACATGGTTGAAAGGATACGGATGCCGCCTAGGGGGGGTGAATAGGCGATTAAAACTTTTCCTAGAGTGGCTCAACAAAGGCGGAATAAAACTAGCGTTTACTACCGATCTGCCCAGATAACAGATCTTTTTCTTTTTAGAATTAAATCGGTGAATATTCAAACGGTCATAACTTTTGAATGGTGACTCCGATTGACCCGATTCAAATTGCGTTGGAAAGAGAACGACAATAGCTACCCTATAAAGGCAAAGCAGTACCATATCATGCCTTGATCTAAACAAGTATCTGTATATATCGTACAAACTACTCTAAAATACAAGACCTAGTACTATACTGGTAGTACTTTGCAGCCAAAATAGTTCAATAGGGCTGATACCAACCGCACTATCCTATTACATAGTTGAAAGGATACGGATGTCGCCTAGAGGGGGGTGAATAGGCAATTAAAACTTTTCCTAGAGTGGCTCAACAAAGGTGGAACAAAACTAGCGTTTACTACCGCTCGGCCCAAAAAACAGATCTCTTTCTTTTTAGAATTAAATCGGTGAACATTCAAACGGTCATAACTTTTGAATGGTGACTCCGATTGACCCGATTCAAATTGAGTTGGAAAGAGGACGACAATAGCTACACTATAAAGGCAAAGCAGTACCATATCGTTCCCTTCATCTAAACAAGTATCAGTATATATCGTACAACTACTCTGAAATACAAGACCTAGTACTATACTGGTAGTACTTTGCAGCCAAAATAGTTCAATAGGGCTGATACCAACTGCACTATCCTATTACATAGTTGAAAGGATACGGATGTCGCCTAGGGGGGGGGGTGAATAGGCGATTAAAACTTTTCCTAGAGTGTCTCAACAAAGGCGGAATAAAACTAGCGTTTACTACCGCTCGACCCAGAAAACAGATATCTTTCTTTTTAGAATTAAATCGGTGAATATTCAAACGGTCATAACTTTTGAATGGTGACTCCGATTGACCCGATTCAAATTGCGTTGTAAAGAGGACGACAATAGCTACCCTATAAAGGCAAAGCAGTACCATATCGTTCCCTTGATCTAAACAAGTATTAGTATATATCGTACAAACTACTCTGAAATACAAGACCTAGTACTATACTGGTAGTACTTTGTAGCCAAAATAGTTCAATAGGGCTGATACCAACTGCACTATCGTATTACATAGTTGAAAGGATACGGATGTCGCCTAGAGGGGATGAATAGTCGATTAAAACTTGTCCTAGAGTGGCTCAACAAAGGCGGAATAAAGCTAGCGTTTACGGCCGCTCGGCCCAGAAAACAGAGCCCTTTCTTTTTAGAATTAAATCGGTGAATATTCAAACAGTCATAACTTTTGAATGGTGACTCCGATTGACCCGATTCAAATTGCGTTGGAAAGAGTACGACAATAGCTACCCTATAAAGGAAATGCAGTACCATATCGTGCCCTTGATCTAAACAAGTATTAGTTTATATCGTACAAACTACTCTGAAATACAAGAACAAGTACTATACTGGTAGTACTTTGCAGCCAAAATAGTTCAACAGGGCTGATACCAACCGCACTATCCTATTACATGGTTGAAAGGATACGGATGTCGCCTAGAGGGGGGTGAATAGGCGATTAAAACTTTTCCTAGAGTGGCTCAACAAAGGCGGAATAAAACTAGCGTTTACTACCGCCGCCTGATAATGATCTTTTTCTTTTTAGAATTAAATCGGTGAATATTCAAACGGTCATAACTTTTGAATGGTGACTCCGATCGACCCGATTCAAATTGCGTTGGAAAGAGAACGACAATAGCTACCCTATAAAGGCAAAGCAGTACCATATCGTGCCTTGATCTAAACAAGTATCCATATATATCGTACAAACTACTCTAAAATACAAGTCCTAGTACTACACTGGTAGTACTTTGCAGCCAAAATAGTTCAATAGGGTTGATACCAACTGCACTATCCTATTACATAGTTGAAAGGATACGGATGTCGCAAAGAGGGGGGTGAATACGCGATTAAAACTTTTCCTAGAGGGGCTCAACAAAGGCGGAACAAAACTAGCGTTTACTACCGCTCGTCCCAGAAGACATATCTCTTTCTTTTTAGAATTAAATCGATGAATATTCAAACGGTCATAACTTTTGAATGGTGACTCCGATTGACCCGATTCAAATTGCGTTGGAAAGAGGACGACAATAACTACCCTATAAAGGCAAAGCAGTACCATATCGTGCCCTTGATCTAAACAAGTATCAGTATATATCGTACAAACTTCTCTAAAATACTAGACTAAGTACTATACTCGTAGTACTTTGCAGCCAAAATAGTTCAATAGGGCTGATACCAACCGCACTATCCTATTACATGGTTGAAAGGATACGGATGCCGCCTAGAGGGGGTGAATAGGCGATCAAGACTGTTCCTAGAGTGGCTCAACAAAGGCGGAATAAAACTAGCGTTTACTACCGATTGACCCAGATAACAGATCTTTTTCTTTTTAGAATTAAATCGGTGAATATTCAAACGGTCATAACTTTTGAATGGTGACTCCGATTGACCCGATTCAAATTGCGTTGGAAAGAGAACGACAATAGCTACCCAATAAAGGCAAAGCAGTACCATATCGTGCCTTGATCTAAACAAGTATCCGTATATATCGTACAAAATACTCTAAAATACAACACCTAGTACTATATTGGTAGTACTTTGCAGCCAAAATAGTTCAATAGGGCTGATACCAACTGCACTATCCTATTACATAGTTGAAAGGATACGGATGTCGCCTAGAGGGGGGTGAATAGGCGATTAAAACTTTTCCTAGAGTGGCTCAACAAAGGAGGAACAAAACTAGCGTTTACTACCGCTCGGCCCAGAAAATAGATCTCTTTCTTTTTAGAATTAAATCGGTGAATATTCAAACAGTCATAACTTTTGAATGGTGACTCCGATAGACCCGATTCAAATTGCGTTGGAAAGAGGACGACAATAGCTACCCTATAAAGGCAAAGCAGTACCATATCGTTCCCTTGATCTAAACAAGTATCAGTATATATCGTACAAACTACTCTGAAATACAAGACCTAGTACTATACTGGTAGTACTTTGCAGCCAAAATAGTTCAATAGGGCTGATACCAACCGCACTATCCTATTACATAGTTGAAAGGATATGGATGTCATCTAGAGGGGGGTGAATAGGTGATTAAAACTTATCCTAGAGTGGCTCAACAAAGGCGGAAAAACTAGCGTTTACTGCCGCTCGACCCAGAAAACAAATCCCTTTCTTTTTAGAATTAAATCGGTGAATATTCAAACAGTCATAACTTTTGAATGGTGACTCCGATTGACCTGATTCAAATTGCGTTGGAAAGAGGACGACAATAGCTACCCTATAAAGGCAAAGCAGTACCATATCGTTCCCTTGATCTAAACAAGTATCAGCATATATCGTACAAACTACTCTAAAATACAAGAGCTAGTACTATACTGGTAGTACTTTGCAGCCAAAATAGTTCAATAGGGCTGATACCAACCGCACTATCCTATTACATAGTTGAAAGGATACGGATGTCGCCTAGAGGGGGGGTGAATAGGCGATTAAAAGTTTTCCTAGAGTGGCTCAACAAAGGTGGAATAAAACTAGCGTTTAATACCGATCGGCCCAGATAACAGACCTTTTTCTTTTTAGAATTAAATCGGTGAATATTCAAACGGTCATAACTTTTGAATGGTGACTCCGATTGACCCGAGTCAAATTGCGTTGGAAAGAGGACGACAATAGCTACCCTATAAAGGCAAAGCAGTACCATATCGTGCCTTGATCTTAACAAGTATCAGTATATATCGTACAAACTAATCTCAAATACAAGACCAAGTACTATACTGGTAGTACTTTGCAGCCAAAATAGTTCAATAGGGCTGATACAAACTGCACTATCCTATTACATAGTTGAAAGGATACGGATGTCGCCTAGAGGGGGGATGAATAGGCGATTAAAAATTTTCCTAGAATGGCTCAACAAAGGCGGAATAAAACTAGCGTTTACTACCGCTCGACCCAGAAAACAGATCTCTTTCTTTTAGAATTAAATCGGTGAATATTCGGACGGTCATAACATTTGAATGGTGACCCCGATTGACCCGAGTCAGATTGCGTTGGAAAGAGGACGACAATAGCTACCCTATAAATGCAAAGCAGTACCATATCGTGCCCTTGATCTAAAGAAGTATCAGCATATATCGTACAAACTACTCTAAAATACAAGACCTAGTACTATACTGGTAGTACTTTGCAGCCAAAATAGTTCAATAGGGGTGATACCAACTGCACTATCCTATTACATAGTTGAAAGGATACGGATGTCGCCTAGAGGGGGGTGAATAGGCGATTAAAACTTCCTAGAGTGGCTCAACAAAGGCGGAATAAAACTAGCGTTTACTATCGCTCGACCCAGAAAATAGATATCATTTATTTTAGAATTAAATCTGTGAATATTCAAACGGTCATAACTTTTGAATGGTGACTCCGATTGACCCTATTCAAATTGCGTTGGAAAGAGGACGACAATAGATACCCTATAAAGGCAAAGAAGTACCATATCGTGCATTTGATCTAAACAAGTATCAGTATATATCGTACAAACTACTCTGAAATACAAGACCAAGTACTATACTGGTAGTACTTTGCAGCCAAAATAGTTCAATAGGGCTGATACCAACCGCACTATCCTATTACATAGTTGAAAGGATAGGGATGTCGCCTAGAGGGGGGTGAATAGGCGATTAAAACTTTTCCTAGAGTGGCTCAACAAAGGCGGAATAAAACTAGCGTTTACTACCGATCGTCCCAGATAACAGATCTTTTTCTTTTTAGAATTAAATCGGTGAATATTCAAACGGTCATAACTTTCGAATGGTGACCCCGATTGACCCGATTAAAATTGTGTTGGAAAGAGGACGACAATAGCTACCCTATAAATGCAAAGCAGTACCATATTGTGCCTTGATCTAAGAAAATATCAGTATATATCGTACAAACTACTCTAAAATACAAGACCTAGTAATATACTGGTAGTACTTTGCAGCCAAAATAGTTCAATAGGGCTGATACCAACTGCACTATCCTATTACATAGTTCAAAGGATACGGATGTCGCCTAGAGGGGGGTGAATAGTCGACTAAAACTTTTGCTAGAGTGGCTCAACAAAGGCGGAATAAAACTAGCGTTTACTACCGCTCGACCCAGAAAACAGATCTCTTTCTTTTTAGAATTAAATCTGTGAATATTCAAATGGTCATAACTTTTGAATGGTGACTCCGATTGACCCGATTCAAATTGCGTTAGAAAGAGGACGACAATAGCTACCCTATAAAGGCAAAGCAGTACCATATCATGCACTTGATCTAAACAAGTATCAGTATATATCGTACAAACTACTCTGAAATACAAGACCAAGTACTATACTGGTAGTACTTTGTAGCCGAAATAGTTCAATAGGGCTGATACCAACCGCACTATCCTATTACATAGTTGAAAGGATAGGGATGTCGCCTAGAGGGGGGGTGAATAGGCGATTAAAACTTTCCTAGAGTGGCTCAACAAAGGCGGAATAAAACTAGCGTTTACTACCGATCGGCCCAGATAATAGATCTTTTTCTTTTAGAATTAAATCGGTGAATATTCAAACGGTCATAAATTTTGAATGGTGACCTCGATTGACCCGATTAAAATTGCGTTGGAAAGAGGACGACAATAGCTACCCTATAAATGCAAAGCAGTACCATATCGTGCCTTGATCTAAGCAAATATCAGTATATATCGTACAAACTACTCTAAAATACAAGACCTAGTAATATACTGGTAGTACTTTGCAGCCAAAATAGTTCAATAGGGCTGATACCAACTGCACTATCCTATTACATAGTTGAAAGGATACGGATGTCGCCTAGAGGGGGGTGAATAGGCGATTAAAACTTTTCCTAGAGTGGTTCAACAAAGGCGAAATAAAACTAGCGTTTACTACCCCTCGGCCCAGAAAAAAGATCTCTTTCTTTTAGAATTAAATCGGTGAATATTCAAATGGTCATAACTTTTGAATGGTGACCCCTATTGACCCGAGTCAGATTCCATTGGAAAGAGGACGACAATAGCTACCCTATAAATGCAAAGCAGTACCATATCGTGCCCTTCATCTAAAGAAGTATCAGCATATATCGTACAAACTACTCTAAAATACAAGACCTAGTACTATACTGGTAGTACTTTGCAGCCAAAATAGTTCAATAGGGCTGATACCAACTGCACTATCCTATTACATAGTTGAAAGGATACGGATGTCGCCTAGATGGGGGGTGAATAGGCGATTAAATCTTCCTAGAGTGGCTAAAAAAGGCGGAATAAAACTAGCGTTTACTACAGCTCGACCCAGAAAACAGATCTCTTTCTTTTTAGAATTAAATCAGTGAATATTCAAACGGTCATAACTTTTGAATGGTGACCCCGATTGACCCGATTCAAATTGCGTTAGAAAGAGGACGACAATAGCTACCCTATAAAGGCAAAGCAGTACCATATTGTGCACTTGATCTAAACAAGTATCCGTATATATCAAACAAACTACTCTGAAATACAAGACCAAGTACTATACTGGTAGTACTTTGTAGCCAAAATAGTTCAATAGGGCTGATACCAACCGCACTATCCTATTACATAGTTGAAAGGATAGGGATGTCGCCTAGAGGGGGGGGTGAATAGGCGATTAAAACTTTTCCTAGAGTGTCTCAACAAAGTTGGAATAAAACTAGCGTTTACTACCGATACGCCCAGATAACATATCTATTTCTTTTTATAATTAAATCGGTGAATATTCAAACGGTCATAACTTTTGAATGGTGACCCCGATTGACCCGATTAAAATTGCGTTGGAAATAGGACGACAATTGCTACCCTATAAATGCAAAGGAGTACCATATCGTGCCTTGATCTAAGCAAGTATCAGTATATATCGTACAAACTACTCTAAAATACAAGACCTAGTAATATACTGGTAGTACTTTCCAGCTAAAATAGTGTAATAGGGCTGATAACAACTGCACTATCCTATTACATAATTGAAAGGATACAGATGTCGCCTAGAGAGGGGTGAATAGGCGATTAAAACTTTTCCTAGAGTGGCTCAACAAAGGCGGAATAAAACTAGCGTTTACTACCGCTCGGCCCAGAAAACAGATCCCTTTCTTTTTAGAATTAAATCGGTGAATATTCAAACGGTCATAACTTTTGAATGGTGACTCCGATTGACCCGATTCAAATTGCGTTGGAAAGAGGACGACAATAGCTACCCTATAAAGGCAAAGCAGTGCCATATCGTGCACTTGATCTAAACAAGTATCAGTATATATCGTGCAAACTACTCTGAAATACAAGACCAAGTACTATACTGGTAGTACTTTGCAGCCAAAATAGTTTAATAGGGTTGATACCAACCGCACTATCGTTTTACATAGTTGAAAGGATAGGGATGTCGCCTAGAGGGGGGGTGAAAAGGCGATTAAATTTTTTCCTAGAGTGGCTCAACAAAGGCGGAATAAAACTAGCGTTTACTACCGATCGGCCCAGATAACAGATATTTTTCTTTTTAGAATTAAATCGGTGAATATTCAAATGGTCATAACTTTTGAATGGTGACTCCGATTGACCCGATTCAAATTGCGTTGGAAAGAGGACGAGAATAGCTGACCTATAAAGGAAAAGCAGTACCATATCGTGCCCTTGATCTAAACAAGTATCAGCATATATCGTACAAACTACTCTAAAATACAAGACCTAGTAATATGCTGGTAGTACTTTGCAGCCAAAATAATTCAATAGGGCTGATACCAACTGCACTATCCTATTACATAGTTGAAAGGATACGGATGTCGCCTAGAGGGGGGTGAATAGGCAATTAAAACTTCCTAGAGTGGCTCAAAAAGGCGGAATAAAACTAGCGTTTACTACCGCTCGACCCAGAAAACAGATCTCTTTCTTTTTAGAATTAAATCTGTGAATATTCAAACGGTCATAACTTTTGAATGGTGACTCCGATTGACCCGATTCAAATTGCGTTAGAAAGAGGACGACAATAGCTACCCTATAAAGGCAAAGCAGTACCATATTGTGCACTTGATCTAAACAAGTATCAGTATATATCATACAAACTACTCTGAAATACAAGACCAAGTACTATACTGGTAGTACTTTGTAGCCAAAATAGTTCAATAGGGCTGATACCAACCGCACTATCCTATTACATAGTTGAAAGGATAAGGATGTCGCCTAGAGGGGGGGGTGAATAGGCGATTAAAACTTTTCCTAGAGTGTCTCAACAAAGGCGGAATAAAACTAGCGTTTACTACCGATAGGCCCAGATAACAGATCTTTTTCTTTTTAGAATTAAATCGGTGAATATTCAAACGGTCATAACTTTTGAATGGTGACCCCGATTGACCCGATTAAAATTGCGTTGGAAAGAGGACGACAATTGCTACCCTATAAATGCAAAGCAGTACCATATCGTGCCTTGATCTAAGCAAGTATCAGTATATATCGTACCAACTACTCTAAAATACAAGACCTAGTAATATACTGGTAGTACTTTGCAGCCAAAATAGTTTAATAGGGCGGATAACAACTGCACTATCCTATTATATAGTTCAAAGGCTACGGATGTCGCCTAGAGGGGGGTGAATAGGCGATTAAAACTTTTCCTAGAGTGGCTCAACAAAGGCGGAATAAAACTAGCGTTTACTACCGCTCGGCCCAGAAAACAGATCCCTTTCTTTTTAGAATTAAATCGGTGAATATTCAAACAGTCATAACTTTTGAATGGTGACTCCGATTGACCCGATTCAAATTGCGTTGGAAAGAGGACGACAATAGCTACCCTATAAAGGCAAAGCAGTGCCATATCGTGCACGTGATCTAAACAAGTATCAGTATATATCGTACAAACTACTCTGAAATACAAGACCAAGTACTATACTGGTAGTACTTTGCAGCCAAAATAGTTTAATAGGGCTGATACCAACCGCACTATCGTTTTACATAGTTGAAAGGATAGGGATGTCGCCTAGAGGGGGGGTGAAAAGGCGATTAAATTTTTTCCTAGAGTGGCTCAACAAAGGCAGAATAAAACTAGCGTTTACTACCGATCGGCCCAGATAACAGATCTTTTTCTTTTTAGAATTAAATCGGTGAATATTCAAATGGTCATAACTTTTGAATGGTGACTCTGATTGACCCGATTCAAATTGTGTTGGAAAGAGGACGAGAATAGCTGACCTATAAAGGAAAAGCAGTACCATATCGTGCCCTTGATCTAAACAAGTATCAGCATATATCGTACAAACTACTCTAAAATACAAGACCTAGTAATATACTGGTAGTACTTTGCAGCCAAAATAATTCAATAGGGCTGATACCAACTGCACTATCCTATTACATAGTTTAAAGGATACGGATGTCGCCTAGAGGGGGGTGAATAGGCGATTAAAACTTTTCCTAGAGTGGCTCAACAAAGGCGGGATAAAACTAGCGTTTACTACCGCTCGGCCCAGAAAATAGATCTCTTTCTTTTTAGAATTAAATCGGTGAATATTCAAACGGTCATAACTTTTGAATGGTGACTCCGATTGACCCGATTCAAATTGCGTTGGAAAGAGGACGACAATAGCTACCCTATAAAGGCAAAGCAGTGCCATATCGTGCACTTGATCTAAACAAGTATAAGTATATATCGTACAAACTACTCTGAAATACAAGACCAAGTACTATACTGGTAGTACTTTGCAGCCAAAATAGTTCAATAGGGCTGATACCAACCGCACTATCGTTTTACATAGTTGAAAGGATAGGGATGTCGCCTAGAGGGGGGAGAAAAGGCGATTAATTTTTGTCCTAGAGTGGCCCAACAAAGGCGGAATAAAACTAGCGTTTACTACCGATCGGCCCAGATAACAGATATTTTTCTTTTTAGAATTAAATCGGTGAATATTCAAACGGTCATAACTTTTGAATTGTGACTCCGATTGACCCGATTCAAATTGCGTTGGAAAGAGGACGACAATAGCTACCCTATAAAGGCAAAGCAGTACCATATCGTGCCTTGGTCTAAGCAAGTATCAGTATATATCGTACAAATTATCTGAAATACAAGACCTAGTACTATACTGGTAGTACTTTGCAGCCAAAATAGTTCAATAGGGCTGATACCAACTACACTATCCTATTACATAGTTGAAAGGATACGGATGTCGCCTAGAGGGGGGGGGGTGAATAGGAGATTAAAACTTTTCCTAGAGTGGCTCAACAAAGGCGGAATAAAACTAGCGTTTACTACCGCTCGGCCCAGAAAACAGATCTCTGTCTTTTTAGAATTAAATCGGTGAATATTCAAACAGGCATAACTTTTGAATGGTGACTCTGATTGACCCGAGTCAAATTGCGTTGGAAAAAGGACGACAATTGCTGCCCTATAAAGGCAAAGCAGTACCATATCATGCCCTTTGATTTAAATAAGTATCAGTATATATATCGTACAAACTACTATAAAATACAAGACCTAGTACTATACTGGTAGTACTTTGTAGCCAAAATTGTTCAATAGGGCTGATACCAACTGCACTATCCTATTACATAGTTGAAAGGATACGGATGTCGCCTAGAGGGGGGGTGAATAGGCGATTAAAACTTTTCCTAGAGTGGCTCAACAAAGGCGGAATAAAACTAGCGTTTACTACCGCTCGGCCCAGAAAACAGATCTCTTTCTTTTTAGAATTAAATCGGTGAATATTGAAACGGTCATAACTTTTGAATCGTGACTCTGATTGACCCAAGTCAGATTGCGTTGGAAAGAGGATGACAATTGCTTCCCTAAAAAGGCAAAGCAGTACCATATCATGCCCTTGATCTAAACAAGTATCAGTATATATCGTACAAACTACTCTGAAATACAAGACCTAGTACTATACTGGTAGTACTTTGCAGCCAAAATAGTTCAATAGGGCTGATACCAACTGCACTATCCTATTACACAGTTGAACGGATACAGATGTCGCCTAGAGGGGGGGATGAATTGGCGATTAAAACTTGTCCTAGAGTGTCTCAACAAAGGCGGAATAAAACTAACGTTTACTACCGATCGGCCTAGATAACAGATCTTTTTCTTTTTAGAATTAAATCGGTGAATATTCAAACGGTCATAACTTTTGAATGGTGACTCCGATTGACCCGATTCAAATTGTGTTGGAAAGAGAACGACATTAGCTACCCTATAAAGGCAAAGCAGTACCATATCGTGCCTTGATATAAACAAGTATCCGTATATATCGTACAAACTACTCTAAAATACAAGACCTAGTACTATACTGGTAGTACTTTGCAGCCAAAATAGTTCAATAGGGCTGATACCAACTGAACTATCCTATTACATAGTTGAAAGGATACGGATGTCGCCTAGAGGGGAGTTAATAGGCGATTAAAACTTTTCCTGGAGTGGATCAACAAAAGCGGAACAAAACTAGCGTTTACTACCGCTCGCCCAGAAAACAGATCTCTTTATTTTTAGAATTAAATCGGTGAATATTCAAACGGTCATAACTTTTGAATGTTGACTCCGATTGACCCGATTCAAATTTCGTTGGAAAGAGAACGACAATAGCTACCCTATAAAGGCAAAGCAGTACCATATCGTTCCCTTGATCTAAACAAGTATCAGTATATATCGTACAAACTACTCTGAAATACATGACCTAGTACTATACTGGTAGTACTTTGCAGCCAAAATAGTTCAATAGGGCTGATACCAACCGCACTATCCTATTACATAGTTGAAAGGATATGGATGTCACCTAGAGGGGGGGTGAATAAGCGATTAAAACTTATCCTAGAGTGGCTCAACAAAGGCGTAAAAAAACTAGCGTTTACTGCCGCTCGGCCCAGAAAACAGATCCCTTTCTTTGTAGAAGAAAATCGGTGAATATTCAAACAGTCATAACTTTTGAATGGTGACTCCGATTGACCCGATTCAAATTGCGTTGGAAAGAGGACGACAATAGCTACCCTAAAAAGGCAAAGAAGTACCATATCATGCCCTTGATCTAAACAAGTATCAGTATATATCGTACAAACTACTCTGAAATACATGACCTAGTACTATACTGGTAGTACTTTGCAGCCAAAATAGTTCAACAGGGCTGATACCAACCGCACTATCCTATTACATAGTTGAAAGGATACGGATGTCGCCTAGAGGGAGGGTGAATAGGCGATTAAAACTTTTCCTAGAGTGGCTCAACAAAGGGGGAATAAAACTAGCGTTTACTACCGATCGGCCCAGATAATGATCTTTTTCCTTTTAGAATTAAATCGGTGAATATTCAAACGGTCATAACTTTTGAATGGTGACCGATTGACGAAATAGTCAAGTGCGTTGAAAAGAGGACGAAAATAGCTACCCTATAAAGGCAAAGCAGTACAATATCGTGCCTTGATCTAAGCAAGTATCAGTATATATCGTACAAACTACTCTGAAATACAAGACCTAGTACTATACTGGTAGTACTTTGCAGCCAAAATAGTTCAATAGGGTTGATACCAACTGCACTATCCTATTACATAGTTGAACGGATACAGATGTCGCCCAGAGGTGGGGATGAATTGGCGATAACAAATTTTCATAGAGTGTCTCAACAAAGGCGGAATAAAACTAGCGTTTACTACCACTCGGCCCAAAAAACAGATATCTTTCTTTTTTGAATTAAATCGGTGAATATTCAGACGGTCATAACTTTTGAATGGTGACTCCGATTGACCCGATTCAAATTGCGTTGGAAAGAGGACGACAATAGCTACCCTATAAAGGCAAAGCAGTGCCATATCGTGCACTTGATCTAAACAACTATCAGTATATATCATACAAACTACTCTGAAATACAAGACCAACTACTATACTGGTAGTACTTTGCGCCAAAATAGTTCAATAGGGTCGATACCAACCGCACTATCGTTTACATAGTTGAAAGGATAGGGATGTCGCGTAGAGGGGGGTGAAAAGGCGATTATTTTTTTTCCTAGAGTGGCTCAACAAAGGCGGAATAAAACTAGCGTTTACTACCGATCGACCGAGTTAACAGATCTTTTTCTTTTTAGAATTAAATCGGTGAATATTCAAACGGTCAAAACTTTTGAATTGTGACTCCGATTGACCCGATTCAAATTATGTTGGAAAGAGGACGACAATAGCTACCCTATAAAGGCAAAGCAGTACCATATTGTTCCCTTGATCTAAACAAGTATCAGTATATATTGTACAAACTAATCCGAAATACATGACCAAGTACTATACTAGTAGTACTTTGCAGCCAAAATAGTTCAATAGGGCTGATACCAACCGCACTATCCTATTACATAGTTGAAATAATACGGATGTCGCCTAGAGGGGGGTGAATAGGCGATTAAAACTTTTCCTAGAGTGGCTCAACAAAGGTGGAATAAAACTCGATCGCGTTTACTACCGATCGGCCGTATAACGATCTTTTTCTTTTAGAATTAAATCGGTGAGTATTCGGTCATAACTTTTGAATGGTGACTCGATTGACCCGAGTCAAATGCGTTGGAAAGAGGACGAAATAGCTACCCTATAAAGGCAAAGCGGAGCATATCGTGCCTTGATCTAAGCAAGTATTAGTATATATCGTACAAACTAATCTGAAATACAAGACCTAGTACTATACTGGTAGTACTTTGCAGCCAAAATAGTTCAATAGGGCTGATACCAACTTCACTATCCTATTACATAGTTGAACGGATACAGATGTCGCCTAGAGGTGGGGATGAATTGGCGATAAAAACTTTTCATAGAGTCTCTCAACAAAGGCGGAATAAAACTAGCGTTTACTACCACTCGGCCCAAAAAACAGATCTTTTTCTTTTTTGAATTAAATCGGTGAATATTCAGACGGTCATAACTTTTGAATGGTGACTCTGATTGACCCGATTCAAATTGCGTTGGAAAGAGGACGACAATAGCTACCCTATAAAGGCAAAGCAGTGCCATATCGTGCACTTGATCTAAACAAGTATCAGTATATATCGTACAAACTACTCTGAAATACAAGACTAAGTACTATACTGGTACTACTTTGCAGCCAAAATAGTTCAATAGGGCTGATACCAACCGCACTATCGTTTTACACAGTTGAAAGGATAGGGATGTCGCCTAGAGGGAGGTGAAAAGGCGATTAAATTTTTTCCTAGAGTGGCTCAACAAAGGCGGAATAAAACTAGCGTTTACTACCGATCGGCCGAGATAACAGATCTTTTTCTTTTTAGAATTAAATCGGTGAATATTCAAACGGTCATAACTTTTGAATTGTGACGACTCCGATTGACCCGATTCAAATTGTGTTGGAAACAGGACGACAATAGCTACCCTATAAAGGCAAAGCAGCACCATATTGTTCCCTTGATCTAAACAAGTATCAGTATATATCGTACAAACTAATCCGAAATACAAGACCAAGTACTATCTTTGGTAGTACTTTGCACCAAAATAGTTCAATAGGGTGATACCAACCGCACTATCCTATTACATAGTTGAAAGGATACGGATGTTGCCTAGAGGGGGTGAATAGGCGATTAAAACTTTTCCAAAGTGGCTCAACAAAGGTGGAATAAAACTAGCGTTTACTACCGATCGGCCCAGATAACAGATCTTTTTCTTTTTAGTATTAAATCGGTGAATATTCGGTCATAACTTTTGAATGGTGACTCCGATTGACCCGATTCAAATTGCGTTGGAAAGAGGACGACAATAGCTACCCTATAAAGGCAAAGCAGTACCATATCGTGCCTTGATCTAAGCAAGTATCAGTATATATCGTACAAACTACTCTGAAATACAAGACCTAGTACTATACTGGTAGTACTTTGCAGCCAAAATAGTTCAATAGGGTTGATACCAACTACACTATCCTATTACATAGTTGAACGGATACAAATGTCGCCTAGAGGTGGGAATGAATTGGCGATAAAAACTTTTCATAGAGTGTCTCAACAAAGGCGGAATAAAACTAGCGTTTACTACCACTCGGCCCAAAAAACAGATCTCTTTCTTTTTTGAATTAAATCGGTGAATATTCAGACGGTCATAACTTTTGAATGGTGACTTTGATTGACCCGATTCAAATTGCGTTGGAAAGAGGACGACAATAGCTACCCTATAAAGGCAAAGCAGTGCCATATCTTGCACTTGATCTAAACAAGTATCAGTATATATCGTACAAACTACTCTGAAATACAAGACCAAGTACTATACTGGTAGTACTTTGCAGCAAAAATAGTTCAATAGGGCTGATACCAACCGCACTATCGTTTTACATAGTTGAAAGGATAGGGATGTCGCCTAGAGGGGGGTGAAAAGGCGATTAAACTTTTTCCTAGAGTGGCTCAACAAAGGCGGAATAAAACTAGCGTTTACTACCGATCGGGCCAGATAACAGATCTTTTTTTTAGAATTAAATCGGTGAATATTCAAACGGTCATAACTTTTGAATTGTGACTCCGATTGACCCGATTCAAATTGTGTTGGAAAGAGGACGAAAATAGCTACCCTATAAAGGCAAAGCGACCATATCGTGCCTTGATCTAAGCAAGTATCAGTATATATCCTACAAACCACTCGAAATACAAGACCTAGTACTATCTCGGTAGTACTTTACAGCCAAAATAGTTCAATAGGGCTGATACCAACTACACTATCCTATTACATAGTTGAAAGGATACAGATGTCGCCTAGAGGGGGGGTGAATAGGCGATTAAAACTTTTCCTAGAGTGGCTCAACAAAGGCGGAATAAAACTAGCGTTTACTACCGCTCGGCCCAGAAAACAGATCTCATTCTTTTTAGAATTAAACCGCTGAATATTCAAACGGTCATAACTTTTTAATGGTGACTCTGATTGACCCGAGTCAAATTGCGTTGGAAAGAGGACGACAATTGCTGCCCTATAAAGGCAAAGAAGTACCATATGATGCCCTTGATCTAAACAAGTATCAGTATATATCGTACAAACTACTCTAAAATACAAGACCTAGTACTATACCGGTAGTACTTTGCAGCCAAAATAGTTCAATAGGGCTGATACAAACTACCCTATCCTATTACATAGTTGAAAGGATACGGATGTCGCCTAGAGGGGGGTGAAAAGGAGATTAAATTTTTTCCTAGAGTGGCTCAACAAAGGCGGAATAAAACTAGCGTTTACTACCGATCGGCCCAGATAACAGATCTTTTTCTTTTTAGAATTAAATCGGTGAATATAAAAACGGTCATAACTTTTGAATTGTGACTCCGATTGACCCGATTCAAATTGTGTTGGAAAGAGGACGACAATACCTACCCTATAAAGGCAAAGCAGTACCATATCGTGCCTTGATCTAAGGAAGTATCAGTATATATCGTACAAACTACTCTGAAATACAAGACCTAGTACTATACTGGTAGTACTTTGCAGCCAAAATAGTTCAATAGGGCTGATACCAACTGCACTATCCTATTACATAGTTAAAAGGATACGGATGTCGCCTAGAGGGGGGTGAATAGGCGATTAAAACTTTTCCTAGAGTGGCTCAACAAAGGCGGAATAAAACTAGCGTTTACTACCGCTCGTCCCAGAAAATAGATCTCATTCTTTTTAGAATTAAATCGCTGAATATTCAAACGGTCATAACTTTTTAATGGTGACTCTGATTGACCCGAGTCAAATTGCGTTGGAAAGAGGACGACAATTGCTGCCTTATAAAGCAAAGCAGTACCATATAATTCCCTTGATCTAAACAAGTATCAGTATATATCGTACAAACTACTCTAAAATACATGACCTAGTACTATACTGGTAGTACTTTGCAGCGAAAATAGTTCAATAGGGCTGATACCAACTACCCTATCCTATTACATGGTTGAAAGGATACGGATGTCGCCTAGAGGGGGGTGAATAGGCGATTAAAACTTTTTCTAGAGTGGCTCAACAAAGGCGGAATAAAACTAGTGTTTACTACCGCTCTGCCCAGAAAACAGATCTCTTTATTTTAAGAATTAAATCGGTGAATATTCAAACGGTCATAACTTTTGAATGGTGACTCTGATTGACCCGAGTCAAATTGCGTTGGAAAGAGGACGACAATTGCTGCCCTATAAAGGCAAAGCAGTACCATATCATGCCCTTGATCTAAACAAGTATCAGTATATATCGTACAAACTACTCTAAAATACAAGACCTAGTTCTATACTAGTAGTACTTTGCAGCCAAAATAGTTCAATAGGGCTGATACCAACTGCACTATCCTATTACATAGTTGAAAGGATACGGATGTCGCCTAGAGGGGGGGTGAATAGGCGATTAAAACTTTTCCTAGAGTGGCTCAACAAAGGCGGAATAAAACTAGCGTTTACTACCGCCGCCCGTAAAATGATCTCTTTCTTTTTAGAATTAAATCGGTGAATATTCAAACGGTCATAACTTTTGAATGGTGACTCCGATTGACCCGATTCAAATTGTGTTGAAAGAGGACGAAAATAGCTACCCTATAAAGGCAAAGCAGTACCATATCGTGCCCTTTATCTAAACAAGTATCAGTATATATCATACAAACTACTCTGAAATACAAGACCTAGTACTATACTGGTAGTACTTTGCAGTCAAAATAGTTCAATAGGGCTGATACCAACTGCACTATCCTATTACATAGTTGAACGGATACAGATGTCGCCTAGAGGGGGGGGGGATGAATTGGCGATTAAAACTTGTCCTAGAGTGGCTCAACAAAGGCGGAATAAAACTAGCGTTTACTACCGATCGACCCAGATAACAAATCTTTTTCTTTTTAGAATTAAATCGGTGAATATTCAAACGGTCAAAACTTTTGAATGGTGACTCCGATTGACCCGTGTGAAATTGCTTTGGAAAGAGAACGAAAATAGCTACCCTATAAAGGCAAAGCAGTACCATATCGTGCCTTGATCTAAACAAGTATCAGTATATATCATACAAACTACTCTGAAATACAAGACCTAGTACTATACTGGTAGTACTTTGCAGCCAAACTAGTTCAATAGGTCAGATACCAACTGCACTATCCTATTACATAGTTGAACGGATACCGATGTCGCCTAGAGATGGGGATGAATTGGCGATTAAAACTTTCCATAGAGTGTCTCAACAAAGGCGGAATAAAACTAGCGTTTACTACCACTCGGCCCGAAAAACAGATCCTTTCTTTTTTGAATTAAATAGGTGAATATTCAAACGGTCATAACTTTTGAATGGTGACTCTGATTGACCCGAGTCAAATTGCGTTGGAAAAAGGACGACAATTGCTGCCCTATAAAGGCAAAGCAGTACCATATCATGCCCTTTGATTTAAATAAGTATCAGTATATATATCGTACAAACTACTCTAAAATACAAGACCTAGTATTATACTGGTAGTACTTTGTAGCCAAAATTGTTCAATAGGGCTGATACCAACTGCACTATCCTATTACATAGTTGAAAGGATACGGATGTCGCCTAGAGGGGGGGTGAATAGGCGATTAAAACTTTTCCTAGAGTGTCTCAACAAAGGCGGAATAAAACTAGCGTTTACTACCGCTCGGCCCAGAAAACAGATCTCTTTCTTTTTAGAATTAAATCGGTGAATATTGAAACGGTCTTAACTTTTGAATCGTGACTCTGATTGACCCAAGTCAGATTGCGTTGGAAAGAGGATGACAATTGCTTCCCTAAAAAGGCAAAGCAGTACCATATCATGCCCTTGATCTAAACAAGTATCAGTATATATCGTACAAACTACTCTGAAATACAAGACCTAGTACTATACTGGTAGTACTTTGCAGCCAAAATAGTTCAATAGGGCTGATACCAACTGCACTATCCTATTACATAGTTGAACGGATACAGATGTCGCCTAGAGGGGGGGATGAATTGGCGATTAAAACTTGTCCTAGAGTGGCTCAACAAAGGCGGAATAAAACTAACGTTTACTACCGATCGGCCTAGATAACAGATCTTTTTCTTTTTAGAATTAAATCGGTGAATATTCAAACGGTCATAACTTTTGAATGGTGACTCCGATTGACCCGATTCAAATTGTGTTGGAAAGAGAACGACATTAGCTACCCTATAAAGGCAAAGCAGTACCATATCGTGCCTTGATATAAACAAGTATCCGTATATATCGTACAAACTACTCTAAAATACAAGACCTAGTACTATCTTTGGTAGTACTTTGTACCAAAATAGTTCAATAGGGTCGATACCAACTATCCTATTACATAGTTGAAAGGATACGGATGTCGCCTAGAGGGGGGTTAATAGGCGATTAAAACTTTTCCTAGAGTGGATCAACAAAAGCGGAACAAAACTAGCGTTTACTACCGCTCGCCCAGAAAACAGATCTCTTTATTTTAGAATTAAATGGTGAATATTCAAACGGTCATAACTTTTGAATGTTGACTCGATTGACCGATTCAAATTTCGTTGGAAAGAGAACGACAATAGCTACCCTATAAAGGCAAAGCAGTACCATATCGTTCCTTGATCTAAACAAGTATCGATATATCGTACAAACTACTCTGAAATACATGACCTAGTACTATACTGGTAGTACTTTGCAGCCAAAATAGTTCAATAGGGCTGATACCAACCGCACTATCCTATTACATAGTTGAAAGGATATGGATGTCACCTAGAGGGGGGGTGAATAAGCGATTAAAACTTATCCTAGAGTGGCTCAACAAAGGCGTAAAAAAACTAGCGTTTACTGCCGCTCGGCCCAAAAAACAGATCCCTTTCTTTTTAGAAGAAAATCGGTGAATATTCAAACAGTCATAACTTTTGAATGGTGACTCCGATTGACCCGATTCAAATTGCGTTGGAAAGAGGACGACAATAGCTACCCTAAAAAGGCAAAGCAGTACCATATCATGCCCTTGATCTAAACAAGTATCAGTATATATCGTACAAACTACTCTGAAATACATGACCTAGTACTATACTGGTAGTACTTTGCAGCCAAAATAGTTCAACAGGGCTGATACCAACCGCACTATCCTATTACATAGTTGAAAGGATACGGATGTCGCCTAGAGGGAGGGTGAATAGGCGATTAAAACTTTTCCTAGAGTGGCTCAACAAAGGGGGAATAAAACTAGCGTTTACTACCGATCGGCCCAGATAACAGATCTTTTTCCTTTTAGAATTAAATCGGTGAATATTCAAACGGTCATAACTTTTGAATGGTGACTCCGATTGACCCGAGTCAAATTGCGTTGAAAAGAGGACGAAAATAGCTACCCTATAAAGGCAAAGCAGTACAATATCGCGCCTTGATCTAAGCAAGTATCAGTATATATCGAACAAACTACTCTGAAATACAAGACCTAGTACTATACTGGTAGTACTTTGCAGCCAAAATAGTTCAATAGGGTTGATACCAACTGCACTATCCTATTACATAGTTGAACGGATACAGATGTCGCCCAGAGGTGGGGATGAATTGGCGATAACAAATTTTCATAGAGTGTCTCAACAAAGGCGGAATAAAACTAGCGTTTACTACCACTCGGCCCAAAAAACAGATATCTTTCTTTTTTGAATTAAATCGGTGAATATTCAGACGGTCATAACTTTTGAATGGTGACTCCGATTGACCCGATTCAAATTGCGTTGGAAAGAGGACGACAATAGCTACCCTATAAAGGCAAAGCAGTGCCATATCGTGCACTTGATCTAAACAACTATCAGTATATATCATACAAACTACTCTGAAATACAAGACCAACTACTATACTGGTAGTACTTTGCAGCCAAAATAGTTCAATAGGGCTGATACCAACCGCACTATCGTTTTACATAGTTGAAAGGATAGGGATGTCGCGTAGAGGGGGGTGAAAAGGCGATTATTTTTTTTCCTAGAGTGGCTCAACAAAGGCGGAATAAAACTAGCGTTTACTACCGATCGGCCGAGTTAACAGATCTTTTTCTTTTTAGAATTAAATCGGTGAATATTCAAACGGTCAAAACTTTTGAATTGTGACTCCGATTGACCCGATTCAAATTATGTTGGAAAGAGGACGACAATAGCTACCCTATAAAGGCAAAGCAGTACCATATTGTTCCCTTGATCTAAACAAGTATCAGTATATATTGTACAAACTAATCCGAAATACATGACCAAGTACTATACTAGTAGTACTTTGCAGCCAAAATAGTTCAATAGGGCTGATACCAACCGCACTATCCTATTACATAGTTGAAAGAATACGGATGTCGCCTAGAGGGGGGTGAATAGGCGATTAAAACTTTTCCTAGAGTGGCTCAACAAAGGTGGAATAAAACTCGATCGCGTTTACTACCGATCGGCCCAGATAACTGATCTTTTTTCTTTTTAGAATTAAATCGGTGAGTATTCGGTCATAACTTTTGAATGGTGACTCCGATTGACCCGAGTCAAATTGCGTTGGAAAGAGGACGAAAATAGCTACCCTATAAAGGCAAAGCAGTAGCATATCGTGCCTTGATCTAAGCAAGTATTAGTATATATCGTACAAACTAATCTGAAATACAAGACCTAGTACTATACTGGTAGTACTTTGCAGCCAAAATAGTTCAATAGGGCTGATACCAACTTCACTATCCTATTACATAGTTGAACGGATACAGATGTCGCCTAGAGGTGGGGATGAATTGGCGATAAAAACTTTTCATAGAGTGTCTCAACAAAGGCGGAATAAAACTAGCGTTTACTACCACTCGGCCCAAAAAACAGATCTCTTTCTTTTTTGAATTAAATCGGTGAATATTCAGACGGTCATAACTTTTGAATGGTGACTCTGATTGACCCGATTCAAATTGCGTTGGAAAGAGGACGACAATAGCTACCCTATAAAGGCAAAGCAGTGCCATATCGTGCACTTGATCTAAACAAGTATCAGTATATATCGTACAAACTACTCTGAAATACAAGACTAAGTACTATACTGGTACTACTTTGCAGCCAAAATAGTTCAATAGGGCTGATACCAACCGCACTATCGTTTTACACAGTTGAAAGGATAGGGATGTCGCCTAGAGGGAGGTGAAAAGGCGATTAAATTTTTTCCTAGAGTGGCTCAACAAAGGCGGAATAAAACTAGCGTTTACTACCGATCGGCCGAGATAACAGATCTTTTTCTTTTTAGAATTAAATCGGTGAATATTCAAACGGTCATAACTTTTGAATTGTGACTCCGATTGACCCGATTCAAATTGTGTTGGAAACAGGACGACAATAGCTACCCTATAAAGGCAAAGCAGCACCATATTGTTCCCTTGATCTAAACAAGTATCAGTATATATCGTACAAACTAATCCGAAATACAAGACCAAGTACTATACTGGTAGTACTTTGCAGCCAAAATAGTTCAATAGGGCTGATACCAACCGCACTATCCTATTACATAGTTGAAAGGATACGGATGTTGCCTAGAGGGGGGTGAATAGGCGATTAAAACTTTTCCTACAGTGGCTCAACAAAGGTGGAATAAAACTAGCGTTTACTACCGATCGGCCCAGATAACAGATCTTTTTCTTTTTAGTATTAAATCGGTGAATATTCGGTCATAACTTTTGAATGGTGACTCCGATTGACCCGATTCAAATTGCGTTGGAAAGAGGACGACAATAGCTACCCTATAAAGGCAAAGCAGTACCATATCGTGCCTTGATCTAAGCAAGTATCAGTATATATCGTACAAACTACTCTGAAATACAAGACCTAGTACTATACTGGTAGTACTTTGCAGCCAAAATAGTTCAATAGGGTTGATACCAACTACACTATCCTATTACATAGTTGAACGGATACAAATGTCGCCTAGAGGTGGGAATGAATTGGCGATAAAAACTTTTCATAGAGTGTCTCAACAAAGGCGGAATAAGACTAGCGTTTACTACCACTCAGCCCAAAAAACAGATCTCTTTCTTTTTTGAATTAAATCGGTGAATATTCAGACGGTCATAACTTTTGAATGGTGACTTTGATTGACCCGATTCAAATTGCGTTGGAAAGAGGACGACAATAGCTACCCTATAAAGGCAAAGTAGTGCCATATCTTGCACTTGATCTAAACAAGTATCAGTATATATCGTACAAACTACTCTGAAATACAAGACCAAGTACTATACTGGTAGTACTTTGCAGCCAAAATAGTTCAATAGGGCTGATACCAACCGCACTATCGTTTTACATAGTTGAAAGGATAGGGATGTCGCCTAGAGGGGGGGTGAAAAGGCGATTAAACTTTTTCCTAGAGTGGCTCAACAAAGGCGGAATAAAACTAGCGTTTACTACCGATCGGGCCAGATAACAGATCTTTTTTTTAGAATTAAATCGGTGAATATTCAAACGGTCATAACTTTTGAATTGTGACTCCGATTGACCCGATTCAAATTGTGTTGGAAAGAGGACGAAAATAGCTACCCTATAAAGGCAAAGCAGTACCATATCGTGCCTTGATCTAAGCAAGTATCAGTATATATCCTACAAACCACTCTGAAATACAAGACCTAGTACTATACTGGTAGTACTTTACAGCCAAAATAGTTCAATAGGGCTGATACCAACTACACTATCCTATTACATAGTTGAAAGGATACAGATGTCGCCTAGAGGGGGGGTGAATAGGCGATTAAAACTTTTCCTAGAGTGGCTCAACAAAGGCGGAATAAAACTAGCGTTTACTACCGCTCGGCCCAGAAAACAGATCTCATTCTTTTTAGAATTAAACCGCTGAATATTCAAACGGTCATAATTTTTTAATGGTGACTCTGATTGACCCGAGTCAAATTGCGTTGGAAAGAGGACGACAATTGCTGCCCTATAAAGGCAAAGAAGTACCATATCATGCCCTTGATCTAAACAAGTATCAGTATATATCGTACAAACTACTCTAAAATACAAGACCTAGTACTATACCGGTAGTACTTTGCAGCCAAAATAGTTCAATAGGGCTGATACAAACTACCCTATCCTATTACATAGTTGAAAGGATACGGATGTCGCCTAGAGGGGGGTGAAAAGGAGATTAAATTTTTTCCTAGAGTGGCTCAACAAAGGCGGAATAAAACTAGCGTTTACTACCGATCGGCCCAGATAACAGATCTTTTTCTTTTTAGAATTAAATCGGTGAATATTCAAACGGTCATAACTTTTGAATTGTGACTCCGATTGACCCGATTCAAATTGTGTTGGAAAGAGGACGAAAATAGCTACCCTATAAAGGCAAAGCAGTACCATATCGTGCCTTGATCTAAGCAAGTATCAGTATATATCCTACAAACCACTCTGAAATACAAGACCTAGTACTATACTGGTAGTACTTTGCAGCCAAAATAGTTCAATAGGGCTGATACCAACTGCACTATCCTATTACATAGTTGAAAGGATACAGATGTCGCCTAGAAGGGGGAGGGGTGAATAGGCGATTGAAACTTTTTCTAGAGTGGCACAACAAAGGTGGAATAAAACTAGTGTTAACTACCGCTCGGCCCAGAAAACAGATCCCTTTCTGTTTAGAATTAATTCGGTGAATATTCAAACGGTCATAACTTTTGAATGGTGACTCCGATTGACCTGATTCAAATTGCGTTGGAAAGAACAAAACAATAGCTACCCTATAAAGGCAAAGAAGTACCATATCGTGCCCTTGATCTAAACAAGTATCAGTATATATCGTACCAACTACTCTGAAATACAAGACCTAGTACTATACCGGTAGTACTTTGCAGCCAAAATAGTTCAATAGGGCTGATACAAACTACCCTATCCTATTACATAGTTGAAAGGATACGGATGTCGCCTAGAGGGGGGTGAAAAGGAGATTAAATTTTTTCCTAGAGTGGCTCAACAAAGGCGGTATAAAACTAGCGTTTACTACCGATCGGCCCAGATAACAGATCTTTTTCTTTTTAGAATTAAATCGGTGAATATTCAAACGGTCATAACTTTTGAATTGTGACTCCGATTGACCCGATTCAAATTGTGTTGGAAAGAGGACGACAATACCTACCCTATAAAGGCAAAGCAGTACCATATCGTGCCTTGATCTAAGGAAGTATCAGTATATATCGTACAAACTACTCTGAAATACAAGACCTAGTACTATACTGGTAGTACTTTGCAGCCAAAATAGTTCAATAGGGCTGATACCAACTGCACTATCCTATTACATAGTTAAAAGGATACGGATGTCGCCTAGAGGGGGGTGAATAGGCGATTAAAACTTTTCCTAGAGTGGCTCAACAAAGGCGGAATAAAACTAGCGTTTACTACCGCTCGTCCCAGAAAATAGATCTCATTCTTTTTAGAATTAAATCGCTGAATATTCAAACGGTCATAACTTTTTAATGGTGACTCCGATTGACCCGAGTCAAATTGCGTTGGAAAGAGGACGACAATAGCTGCCCTATAAAGGCAAAGCAGTACCATATCATGCCCTGGATCTAAACAAGTATCAGTATATATCGTACAAACTACTCTATAATACAAGACCTAGTACTATACTGGTAGTACTTTGCAGCCAAAATAGTTCAATAGGACTGATACCAACTGCACTATCCTATTACATAGTTGAAAGGATACGGATGTCGCCTAGAGGGGGGGTGAATAGGCGATTAAAACTTTTCCTAGAGTGGCTCAACAAAGGCGGAATAAAACTAGTGTTTACTACCGCTCGGCCCAGAAAACAGATCTCTTTCTTTTTAGAATTAAATCGGTGAATATTCAAACGGTCATAACTTTTGAATGGTGACTCCGATTGACCCGATTCAAATTGTGTTGAAAGAGGACGAAAATAGCTACCCTATAAAGGCAAAGCAGTACCATATCGTGCCCTTTATCTAAACAAGTATCAGTATATATCGTACAAACTACTCTGAAATACAAGACCTAGTACTATACTGGTAGTACTTTGCAGCCAAAATAGTTCAATAGGGCTGATACCAACTGCACTATCCTATTACATAGTTGAACGGATACAGATGTCGCCTAGAGGGGGATGAGACCGGATAACAAATCTTTTTCTTTTTAGAATTAAATCGGTGAATATTCAAACGGTCAAAACTTTTGAATGGTGACTCCGATTGACCCGTGTGAAATTGCGTTGGAAAGAGAACGAAAATAGCTACCCTATAAAGGCAAAGCAGTACCATATCGTGCCTTGATCTAAACAAGTATCAGTATATATCATACAAACTACTCTGAAATACAAGACCTAGTACTATACTGGTAGTACTTTGCAGCCAAACTAGTTCAATAGGTCAGATACCAACTGCACTATCCTATTACATAGTTGAATGGATACCGATGTCGCCTAGAGATGGGGATGAATTGGCGATTAAAACTTTCCATAGAGTGTCTCAACAAAGGCGGAATAAAACTAGCGTTTACTACCACTCGGCCCGAAAAACAGATCCTTTCTTTTTTGAATTAAATAGGTGAATATTCAAACGGTCATAACTTTTGAATGGTGACTCCGATTGACCCGATTCAAATCGCGTTGGAAAGAGGACGACAATAGCTACCAAATAAAGGCAAAGCAATACCATATCGTGCCTTGATCTAAACAAGTATCCGTATATATCGTACAAACTACTCTAAAATAAAATACCTAGTACTATACTGGTAGTACTTTGCAGCCAAAATAGTTCAATAGGGCTGATACCAACTGCACTATCCTATTACATAGTTGAAAGGATACGGATGTCGCCTAGAGGGGGTCAATAGGCGATTAAAACTTTTCCTAGAGTGGCTAAACAAAGGAGGAACAAAACTAGCGTTTACTACCGCTCGACCCAGAAAACAGATTTTCTTTTTAGAATTAAATCGGTGAATATTCAAATGGTCATAACTTTTGAAATGTGACTCCGATTGACCCGATTCAAATTGTGTTGCAAAGAGGACGACAATAGCTACCCTGTAAAGGCAAAGAAGTACCATATCGTGCCCTTGATCTAAACAAGTATCAGTATATATCGTACAAACTACTCTGACATACAAGACCTAGTACTATACTGGCAGTACATTGCAGCCAAAATAGATCAATAGGGCTGATACCAACCGCATTATCATATTACATAGTTGAAAGGATACGGATGTCGCCTAGAGGGGGGTGAATAGGCGATTAAAACTTTTCCTAGAGTGGCTCAACAAAGGCGGAAAAAACTAGCGTTTACTGCCGCTCGGCCCAGAAAACAGATCCCTTTCTTTTTAGAATTAAATCGGTGAATATTCAAAAAGTCATAACTTTTGAATGGTGACTCCGATTGACCCGATTCGAATTGAGTTGGAAAGAGGACGACAATAGCTACCCTATAAAGGAAAATAAGTACCATATCGTGCCCTTGATCTAAACAAGTATCAGTATATATTGTACAAACTACTCTAAAATACAAGACCAAGTACTATACTGGCAGTACTTTGCAGCCAAAATAGTTCTATAGGGCTGATACCAACCGCACTATCCTATTACATGGTTGAAAGGATACGTATGTCGCCTAGAGGAGGGTGAATAGGCGATTAAAACTTTACCTAGAGTGGCTCAACAAAGGCGGAATAAAACTAGCGTTTACTACCGATCGGCCCAGATAACAGATCTTTTTCTTTTTAGAATTAAATCGGTGAATATTCAAACGGTCATAACTTTTGAAATGTGACTCCGATTGACCCGATTCAAATTGCGATGGAAAGAGGACGACAATAGCTACCCAATAAAGGCAAAGCAGTACCATATCGTGCCTTGATCTAAACAAGTATCCGTATATATAGTACAAACTACTCTAAAATAAAAGACCTAGTACTATACTGGCAGTACATTGCAGCCAAAATAGTTCAATAGGGCTAATACCAACCGCATTATCATATTACATAGTTGAAAGGATACGGATGTCGCCTAGAGGGGGGGTGAATAGGCGATTAAAACTTTTCCTAGAGTGGCTCAGCAAAGGCGGAATAAAACTAGCGTTTACTACCGCTCGGCCCAGAAAACAGGTCTCTTTCTTTTTAGAATTAAATCGGTGAATATTCAAACGGTCATAACTTTTGAATGGTGACTCCGATTGACCCGATTCAAATTACGTTGGAAAGAGGACGACAATAGCTACCCTATAAATGCAAAGTAGTACCATATCGTTCCCTTGATCTAAACAAGTATCAGTATATATCGTACAAACTACTCTGAAATACAAGTCCTAGTACTATACTGGTAGTACTTTGCAGCCAAAATAGTTCAATAGGGCTGATACCAACCGCACAATCCTATTACATAGTTGAAAGGATATGGATGTCGCCTAGAGGGGGTGAATAGGCGATTAAAACTTGTCCTAGAGTGTCTCAACAAAGGCGGAAAAAAACTAGCGTTTACTACCGCTCGGCCCAGAAAACAGATCCCTTTCTTTTTAGAATTAAATCGGTGAATATTCAAACGGTCATAACTTTTGAATGGTGACTCCGATTCACCCGATTCAAATTGCGTTGGAAAGAGGACGACAATAGCTGCCCTATAAAGGCAAAGCAGTACCATATCATGCACATGATCTAAACAAGTATCAGTATATATCGTACAAACTACTCTAAAATACAAGACCAAGTACTATACTGGTAGTACTTTGCAGCCAAAATAGTTCAATAGGGCTGATACCAACCGCACTATCCTGTTACATAGTTGAAAGGATACGGATGTCGCCTAGAGGGGGGTGCATAGGCGATTAAAATTTTTCCTAGAGTGGCTCAACAAAGGCGGAATAAAACTAGCGTTTACTACCGCTCGGACCCAGAAAACAGATCTCTTTCTTTTTAGAATTAAATCGGTGAATATTCAAACGGTCATAACTTTTGAATGGTGACTCCGATTGACCCGATTCAAATTGTGTTGGAAAGAGGACGACAATACCTACCCTATAAAGGAAAAGCAGTACCATATCGTTGCCTTGATCTAAACAAGTATCAGTATATATCGTACAAACTAATCCGAAATACAAGACCTAATACTATACTGGTAGTACTTTGCAGCCAAAATAGTTCAATAGGGTTGATACCAACTGCATTATCCTATTACATAGTTGAAAGGATACGGATGTCGCCTAGAGGGGGGTGAATAGGCGATTAAAACTTTTCCTAGAGTGGCTCAACAAAGGCGGAATAAAACTATCGTTTACTACCGCTCGGCCCGGAAAACAGATCTCTTTCTTTTTAGAATTAAATCGGTGAATATTCAAACGGTCATAACTTTTGAATGGTGACTCCGATTGACCCGAGTCAGATTGCGTTGGAAAGAGGAAGACAATAGCTGCCCTATAAAGGCAAAGCAGTACCATATCGTGCCCTTGATCTAAACAAGTATCAGCATATATCGTACAAACTACTCTAAAATACAAGACCTAGTACTATACTGGTAGTACTTTGCAGCTAAAATAGTTCAATAGGGCTGATACCAACTGCACTATCCCATTACATAGTTGAAAGGATACAGATGTCGCCTAGAGGGGGGTGAATAGGCGATTTCAACTTTTTCTAGAGTGGCTCAACAAAGGCGGAATAAAACTAGCGTTTACTACCGTTCGGCCCAGAAAACAGATGTCTTTCTTTTTAGAATTAAATCGGTGAATATTCAAACGGTCATAACTTTTGAATGGTCACTCCGATTGACCCGATTCAAATTGCGTTGGAAAGTGGACGCCAATAGCAACCCTATAAAGGCAAAGCAGTACCATATCATGCACTTGATCTAAAAAAGTATCAGTATATATCGTACAAACTACTCTGAAATACAAGACCAAGTACTATACTGGTAGTACTTTGCAGCCAAAATAGTTCAATAGGGCTGATACCAACCGCACTATCCTATTACATAGTTGAAAGGATAGGGATGCCGCCTAGAGGGGGTGAAAAGGCGATTAAAAAATTTCCTAGAGTGGCTCAACAAAGGAGGAATAAAACTATGGTTTACTGCCGATCGGCCCAGATAACAGATCTTTTTTCTTTTTAGAATTAAATCGGTGAATATTCAAACGGTCATAACTTTTGAATGGTGACTCCGATTGACCCGATTCAAATTGCGTTGGAAAGAGGATGACAATAGCTACCCTATAAATGCAAAGCAGTACCATATCGTGGCTTGATCTAAGCAAGTATCAGTATATATCGTACAAACTACTCTGAAATACAAGACCTAGTACTATACTGGTAGTACTTTGCAGCCAAAATAGTTCAATAGGGCTGATACCAACTGCACTATCCTATTACATAGTTCAAAGGATACAGATGTCGCCTAGAGGGGGGGTGAATAGGCGATTAAAACTTTTCCTAGAGTGGCTCAACAAAGGCGGAATAAACCTATCATTTACTACCGCTCGGCCCAGAAAACAGATCTCTTTCTTTTTAGAATTAAATCGTTGAATATTCAAACGGTCATAACTTTTGAATGGTGACTCCGATTGACTCGAGTCAAATTGCGTTGGAAAGAGGACGATAATAGCTGCCCTATAAAGGCAAAGCAGTACCATATCATGCCCTTGATCTAAACAAGTATCAGTATATGTCGTACAAACTACTCTAAAATACAAGACCTAGTACTATACTGGTAGTACTTTGCAGCCAAAATAGTTCAATAGGGCTGATACCAACTGCACTATCCTATTAAATAGTTCAAAGGATACAGATGTCGCCTAGAGGGGGGGTGAATAGGCGATTAAAACTTTTCCTAGAGTGGCTCAACAAAGGCGGAATAAACTTATCATTTACTACCGCTCGGCCCAGCAAACAGATCTCTTTCTTTTTAGAATTAAATCGTTGATTATTCGAACGGTCATAACTTTTGAATGGTGACTCCGATTGACTCGAGTCAAATTGTGTTGGAAAGAGGACGATTAAATTTTTTCCTATAGTGGCTCAACAAAGGCGGAATAAAACTAGCGTTTACTACTGATCGGCCTAGATAACATATCTTTTTCTTTTTAGAATTAAATTTGTGAATATTCAAACGGTCATAACTTTTGAATGATGACTCCGATTGACCCGATTCAAATTGCGTTGGAAAGAGGACGACAATAGCTACCCTATAAATGCAAAGCAGTACCATATCGTGCCTTGATCTAAGCAAGTATCAATATATATCATACAAACTACTCTGAAGTACAAGACCTAGTACTATACTGGTAGTACATTGCAGCCAAAATAGTTCAATAGGGCTGATACCAACTGCACTATCCTATTACATAGTTCAAAGGATACGGATGTCGCCTAGAGGGGGGTGAATAGGCGATTAAAACTTTTCCTAGAGTGGATCAACAAAGTCGGAATAAAATTAGCGTTTACTACCGCTCGGCCCAGAAAACTAATCTTTTTCTTTTTAGAATTAAATCGGTGAATATTCAAACGGTCATAACTTTTGAATGGTGACTCCGATTGACCCGAGTCAAATTGCGTTGGAAAGAGGACGACAATAGCTGCCCTATAAAGGCAAAGCAGTACCATATCATGCCCTTGATCTAAACAAGTATCAGTATATATCGTACAAACTACTCTATAATACAAGACCTAGCACTATACTGGTAGTACTTTGCAGCCAAAATAGTTCAATAGGACTGATACCAACTGCACTATCCTATTACATAGTTGAAAGGATACGGATGTCTCCTAGAGGGGGTTGAATAGGCGATAAAAATTTTCCTAGAGTGGCTCAACAAAGGCGGAATAAAACTAGCGTTTACTACCGCTCGGCCCAGAAAACAGATCTCTTTCTTTTTTGAATTAAATCGGTGAATATTCAGACGGTCATAACTTTTGAATGGTGAGTCCGATTGACCCGATTCAAATTGCGTTGGAAAGAGGACGACAATAGCTACCCTATAAATACAAAGGAGTACCATATCGTGCCTTGATCTAAGCAAGTATCAGTATATATCGTACAAACTACTCTGAAGTACAAGACCTAGTACTATACTGGTAGTACTTCGCAGCCAAAATAGTTCAATAGGGCTGATACCAACTGCACTATCCAATTACATAGTTCAAAGGATACGGATGTCGCCTAGAGGGGGTGAATAGGCGATTAAATTTTTTCCTAGAGTGGCTCAACAAAGGCGGAATAAAACTAGCGTTTACTACCGCTCGGCCCAAAAAAAAAATCTTTTTATTTTTAGAATTAAATCGGTGAATATTCAAATGGTCATAACTTTTGAATGGTGACTCCGATTGACCCGAGTCAAATTGCGTTAGAAAGAGGAAGACAATAGCTGCCCTATAAAGGAAAAGCAGTACCATATCATGCCCTTGATCTAAACAAGTATCAGTATATATCGTACAAACTACTCTAAAATACAAGACCTAGTACTATACTGGTAGTAGTTTGTAGCCCAAATAGTTCAATAGGGCTGATACCAACTGCACTATCCTATTACATAGTTGAAAGGATACGGATGTCGCCTAGAGGGGGGGGGGTGAATAGGCGATTAAAAATTTTCCTAGAGTGGCTCAACAAAGGCGGAATAAAACTAGCGTTTACTACCGCTCGGCCCAGAAAAAAGATCTCTTTCTTTTTTGAATTAAACCGGTGAATATTCAGACAGTCATAACTTTTGAATGGTGACTCCGATTGACCCGATTCAAATTGCGTTGGAAAGAGGACGACAATAGCTACCCTATAAATGAAAAGCAGTACCATATCGTGCTTTGATCTAAGCAAGTATCAGTATATATCGTACAAAGTAGTCTGAAGTACAAGACCTAGTACTATACTGGTAGTACTTTGCAGCCAAAATAGTTCAATAGGGCTGATACCAACTGCACTATCCTATTACATAGTTCAAAGGTTACGGATGTCGCCTAGAGGGGGGTGAATAGGCGATTAAAACTTTTCCTAGAGTGGCTCAACAAAGGCGGAATAAAACTAGCGTTTACTACCGCTCGGCCCAGAAAACAAATCTTTTTCTTTTTAGAATTAAATCGGTGAATATTCAAACGGTCATAACTTTTGAATGGTGACTCCGATTGACCCGATTCAAATTGCGTTGGAAAGAGGACGACAATAGCTGCCCTATAAAGGCAAAGCAGTACCATATCATGCCCTTGATCTAAACAAGTATAAGTATATATCGTACAAACTACTCTAAAATACAAGACCTAGTACTATACTGGTAGTACTTTGTAGCCAAAATAGTTCAATAGGGCTGATACCAACCGCACTATCCTATTACATAGTTGAAAGGATAGGGATGCCGCCTAGAGGGGGTGAAAAGGCGATTGAATTTTTTCCTATAGTGGCTCAACAAAGACGGAATAAAACTAGCGTTTACTACTGATCGGCCCAGATAACATATCTTTTTCTTTTTAGAATTAAATTTGTGAATATTCAAACGGTCATAACTTTTGAATGATGACTCCGATTGACCCGATTCAAATTGCGTTGGAAAGAGGACGACAATAGCTACCCTATAAATGCAAAGCAGTACCATATCGTGCCTTGATCTAAGAAAGTATCAATATATATCATACAAACTACTCTGAAGTACAAGACCTAGTACTATACTGGTAGTACATTGCAGCCAAAATAGTTCAATAGGGCTGATACCAACTGCACTATCCTATTACATAGTTCAAAGGATACGGATGTCGCCGAGAGGGGGGTGAATAGGCGATTAAAAATTTTCCTAGAGTGGATCAACAAAGTCGGAATAAAACTAGCGTTTACTACCGCTCGGCCCAGAAAACTAATCTTTTTCTTTTTAGAATTAAATCGGTGAATATTCAAACGGTCATAACTTTTGAATGGTGACTCCGATTGACCCGAGTCAAATTGCGTTGGAAAGAGGACGACAATAGCTGCCCTATAAAGGCAAAGCAGTACCATATCATCCCCTTGATCTAAACAAGTATCAGTATATATCGTACAAACTACTCTATAATACAAGACCTAGTACTATACTGGTAGTACTTTGCAGCCAAAATAGTTCAATAGGACTGATACCAACTGCACTATCCTATTACATAGTTGAAAGGATACGGATGTCTCCTAGAGGGGGGTGAATAGGCGATTAAAACTTTTCCTAGAGTGGCTCAACAAAGGAGGAATAAAACTAGCGTTTACTACCGCTCGGCCCAGAAAACAGATCTCTTTCTTTTTTGAATTAAATCGGTGAATATTCAGACGGTCATAACTTTTGAATGGTGACTCCGATTGACCCGATTCAAATTGCGTTGGAAAGAGGACGACAATAGCTGCCCTATAAAGGCAAAGCAGTACCATATCATGCCCTTGATCTAAACAAGTATCAGTATATATCGTACAAACTACTCTATAATACAAGACCTAGTACTATACTGGTAGTACTTTGCAGCCAAAATAGTTCAATAGGACTGATACCAACTGCACTATCCTATTACATAGTTGAAAGGATACGGATGTCTCCTAGAGGGGGGTGAATAGGCGATTAAAACTTTTCCTAGAGTGGCTCAACAAAGGAGGAATAAAACTAGCGTTTACTACCGCTCGGCCCAGAAAAGAGATCTCTTTCTTTTTTGAATTAAATCGGTGAATATTCAGACGGTCATAACTTTTGAATGGTGACTCCGATTGACCCGATTCAAATTGCGTTGGAAAGAGGACGACAATAGCTACCCTATAAATACAAAGCAGTACCATATCGTGCCTTGATCTAAGCAAGTATCAGTATATATCGTACAAACTACTCTGAAGTACAAGACCTAGTACTATACTGGTAGTACTTCGCAGCCAAAATAGTTCAATAGGGCTGATACCAACTGCACTATCCTATTACATAGTTCAAAGGATACGGATGTCGCCTAGAGGGGGGTGAATAGGCGATTAAAATTTTTCCTAGAGTGGGTCAACAAAGGAGGAATAAAACTAGCGTTTACTATCGCTCGGCCCAGAAAACAAATCTTTTTCTTTTTAGAATTAAATCGGTGAATATTCAAATGGTCATAACTTTTGAATGGTGACTCCGATTGACCCGAGTCAAATTGCGTTGGAAAGAGGAAGACAATAGCTGCCCTATAAAGGCAAAGCAGTACCATATCATGCCCTTGATCTAAACAAGTATCAGTATATATCGTACAAACTACTCTAAAATACAAGACCTATTCCTATACTGGTAGTACTTTGTAGCCAAAATAGTTCAATAGGGCTGATACCAACTGCACTATCCTATTACATAGTTGAAAGGATACGGATGTCGCCTAGAGGGGGGTGAATAGGCGATTAAAACTTTTCCTAGAGTGGCTCAACAAAGGCGGAATAAAACTAGCGTCTACTCTTTCGGCCCGTAAAATGATCTCTTTCTTTTTGAATTAAATCGGTGAATATTCAGACAGTCATAACTTTTGAATGGTGACTCCGATTGACCCGATTCAAATTGCGTTGGAAAGAGGACGACAATAGCTACCCTATAAATGCAAAGCAGTACCATATCGTGCCTTGATCTAAGCAAGTATCAGTATATATCGTACAAATTAGTCTCAAGTACAAGACCTAGTACTATACTGGTAGTACTTTGCAGCCAAAATAGTTCAATAGGGCTGATACCAACTGCACTATCCTATTACATAGTTCAAAAGATACGGATGTCGCCTAGAGGGGGGTGAATAGGCGATTAACACTTTTCCTAGAGTGGCTCAACAAAGGCGGAATAAAACTAGCGTTTACTACCGCTCGGCCCAGAAAACAAATCTTTTTCTTTTTAGAATTAAATCGGTGAATATTCAAACGGCCATAACTTTTGAATGGTGACTCCGATTGACCCGATTCAAATTGCGTTGGAAAGAGGACGACAATAGCTGCCCTATAAAGGCAAAGCAGTACCATATCATGCCCTTGATCTAAACAAGTATAAGTATATATCGTACAAACTACTCTAAAATACAAGACCTAGTACTATACTGGTAGTACTTTGTAGCCAAAATTGTTCAATAGGGCTGATACCAACTACACTATCCTATTACATAGTTGAAAGGATATGGATGTCGCCTAGAGGGGCGTGAATAGGCGATTAAAACTTTTCCTAGAGTGGCTCAACAAAGGCGGAATAAAACTAGCGTTTACTACCGCTCGGCCCAGAAAACAGATCTCTTTCTTTTTAGAATTAAATCGGTGAATATTCATACGGTCATAACTTTTGAATGGTGACTCCGATTGACCCGAGTCAAATTGCGTTGGAAAGAGGACGATAATTGCTGCTCTATAAAGGCAAAGCAGTACCATATCATGCCCTTGATCTAAACAAGTATCAGTATATATCATACAAACTAGTCTAAAATACAAGACCTAGTCCTATACCGGTAGTACTTTGCAGCCAAAATAGTTCAATAGGGCTGATACCAACTGCACTATCCTATTGCATAGTTGAAAGGATACAGATGTCGCCTAGTGGGGGGGTGAATAGGCGATTAAAACTTTTCCTAGAGTGGCTCAACAAAGGCGGAATAAAACTAGCGTTTACTACCGCTCGGCCCAGAAAACAGATTTCTTTCTTTTTAGAATTAAATTGGTGAATATTCAAACGGTCATAACTTTTGAATGGTGACTCCGATTGACCCGATTCAAATTGCGTTGAAAGAGGACGATAATAGCTACCCTATAAAGGCAAAGCAGTACCATATCGTGCCCTTGATCTAAACAAGTATCAGTATATATCGTACAAACTACTCTGAAATACAAGACCTAGTACTATACTGGTAGTACTTTGCAGCCAAAATAGTTCAATAGGGTTGATACCAACTGCACTATCCTATTACATAGTTGAACGGATACAGATGTCGCCTAGAGGGGGGGATGAATTGGCGATAAAAACTTTTCATAGAGTGTCTCAACAAAGGCGGAATAAAACTAGCGTTTACTACCGCTCGGCCCAAAAAACAGATCCCTTTCTTTTTAGAATTAAATCGGTGAATATTCGAATGGTCATAACTTTTGAATGGTGACTCCGATTGACCCGAGTCAAATTGCGTTGGAAAGAGGAAGACAATAGCTGCCCTATAAAGGCAAAGCAGTACCATATCATGCCCTTGATCTAAACAAGTATCAGTATATATCGTACAAACTACTCTAAAATACAAGACCTATTCCTATACTGGTAGTACTTTGTAGCCAAAATAGTTCAATAGGGCTGATACCAACTGCACTATCCTATTACATAGTTGAAAGGATACGGATGTCGCCTAGAGGGGGGGTGAATAGGCGATTAAAACTTTTCCTAGAGTGGCTCAACAAAGGCGGAATAAAACTAGCGTTTACTACCGCTCGGCCCAGAAAACAGATCTCTTTCTTTTTTGAATTAAATCGGTGAATATTCAGACAGTCATAACTTTTGAATGGTGACTCCGATTGACCCGATTCAAATTGCGTTGGAAAGAGGACGACAATAGCTACCCTATAAATGCAAAGCAGTACCATATCGTGCCTTGATCTAAGCAAGTATCAGTATATATCGTACAAATTAGTCTGAAGTACAAGACCTAGTACTATACTGGTAGTACTTTGCAGCCAAAATAGTTCAATAGGGCTGATACCAACTGCACTATCCTATTACATAGTTCAAAAGATACGGATGTCGCCTAGAGGGGGGTGAATAGGCGATTAAAACTTTTCCTAGAGTGGCTCAACAAAGGCGGAATAAAACTAGCGTTTACTACCGCTCGGCCCAGAAAACAAATCTTTTTCTTTTTAGAATTAAATCGGTGAATATTCAAACGGCCATAACTTTTGAATGGTGACTCCGATTGACCCGATTCAAATTGCGTTGGAAAGAGGACGACAATAGCTGCCCTATAAAGGCAAAGCAGTACCATATCATGCCCTTGATCTAAACAAGTATAAGTATATATCGTACAAACTACTCTAAAATACAAGACCTAGTACTATACTGGTAGTACTTTGCAGCCAAAATAGTTCAATAGGGTTGATACCAACTGCACTATCCTATTACATAGTTGAACGGATACAGATGTCGCCTAGAGGGGGGGATGAATTGGCGATAAAAACTTTTCATAGAGTGTCTCAACAAAGGCGGAATAAAACTAGCGTTTACTACCGCTCGGCCCAAAAAACAGATCCCTTTCTTTTTAGAATTAAATCGGTGAATATTCAAACGGTCATAACTTTTGAATGGTGACTCCGATTGACCCAATTCAAATTGCGTTGGAAAGAGGACGACAATAGCTACCCTATAAAGGCAAAGCAGTACCATATCGTTCCCTTGATCTAAACAAGTATCAATATATATCGTACAAACTACTCTGACATACAAGACCTAGTACTATACTGGTAGTATATTGTAGCCAAAATAGTTCAATAGGGCTGAAACCAACCGCACTATCCTATTACATAGTTGAAAGGATACGGATGTCGCCTAGAGGGGGGGTGAATAGGCGATTAAAACTTTTCCTAGAGTGGGTCAACAAAGGAGGAATAAAACTAGCGTTTACTAACGCTTGGCCCAGAAAACAAACCCCTTTCTTTTTAGAATTAAATCGGTGAATATATAAAAGTCATAACTTTTGAATGGTGGCTCCAATTGACCCGATTCAAATTGCGTTGGAAATAGGATGATAATATCTACCCTATAAAGGCAAAGCAGTACCATATCGTGCCCTTTATCTGAACAAGTATCAGTATATATCGTACAAACTACTTTGAAATACAAGACCTAGTACTATACTGGTAGTACTTTGCAGCCAAAATAGTTCAATAGGGCTAATACCAACTGCACTATCCTATTACATAGTTGAAAGGATACGGATGTCGCCTAGAGAGGGGGGTGAATAGGCGATTAAAACTTTTCCTAGAGTGGCTCAACATAGGCGGAATAAAACTAGCGTTTACTACCGGTCGGCCCAGAAAACAGATCTCTTTCTTTTTAGAATTAAATCTGTGAATATTCAAACGGTCATAACTTTTGAATGGTGACTCCGATTGACCCGATTCAAATTGCGTTGGAAAGAGGACGACAATAGATACCCTATAAAGGCAAAGCAGTACCATATCGTGCCTTGATCTAAACAAGTATCAGTATATATCGTACAAACTACTCTGAAATACAAGACCTAGTACTATACTGGTAGTACTTTGCAGCCAAAATAGTTCAATAGGGTTGATACCAATTGCACTATCCTATTACATAGTTTAAAGGATACAGACGACGCCTAGAGGGGGGTTGAATAGGCGATTAAAACTTTTCCTAGAGTGGCTCAACAAAGGCGGAATAAAACTAGCGTTTACGATCGCTCGGCCCAGAAAACAGATCCATTTCTTTTTAGAATCAAATCGGTGAATATTCAAACGGTCATAACTTTTGAATGGTCAATCCGATTGACCCGAGTCAAATTGCGTTGGAAAGAGGACGACAATAGCTACCCTAGAAAGTCAAAGCAGTACCATATCGTGCCCTTGATCTAAACAAGTATCAATATATATTGTACAAACTACTCTAAAATACAAGACCTAGTACTATACTGGTAGTACTTTGCAACCAAAATAGTTCAATAGGGCTGATACCAACTGCACTATCCTATTACATAGTTGAAAGGATACGAATGTCGCCTATGTTGGAATTATACCCTAGAGGCAATAATAAAGATGTTATTATTATAATTCTTGTTCATGATAAAGTTTATATTACATGCTAGATTTGTATTAAGCGGAAACTTTGATACTTGTGTGGTCTTTGAACAACACCGTGTCCCTAGTATGCCTCTATGGACTAGCTCATTGATTAATGATGGTTAAGGTTTCCTGACCATAGATATGAGTTATCGATTCATAATGAGATTATGTCATTGGGAGAATGATATGATGGACATACCCAAATTAAGCTGAGCAATTAGATCATGTCATCGTGTTTATCTTTGCGAAGATTTTTCTTATGTCAAATATTGTATTCCTTAGACCATGAGATAATGCAACTCCCTGGTATCGGAAGAAAGCTTTGAGGTCATCAAACGTCATCCTATGAGAGGGTGATCATAAAGGTGTCTCTCAGGTGATCGGAAAGTACTTGTTGGGTTGTATGTATCGAGATGGGATTTGTACCTCCCAAGTCGGAGAGATATACTTCGGGCCCACTCGGTAATCGATATCAACACCACTTGCAAGCAAATGGTTAAGGAGTTATCACAACGTGATATTGGATTACGGAAGGAGTAAAGTACTTGTTGTGAACGAGATTGAACTAGGTATGTCGATGCCAACGATCTAATCTCGGGCAAGTAAAATATCGCGTGACGAAGGGAATATATATATATGGGATTAATTGAATCCTGACATCGTGGTTCATCCGATATGATCATCGATGAATATGTGGGAGTCAATATGGGTTTCCAGACCCCGCTGTTGATTATTGATGGAAGATCATGTCTGCATATTCTCGAACCCATAGGATCACACACTTAACGTGTCTCAACGCTAGGATAGAATGGATAATTGGTTTATGAGTTTTTGTTCGGAGTCTCTGATGAGATCCAGGACGTCACGAGAGGTTCCGGAATGGTCCGGAGAATAAGATTCATATAAGGCCAAGCAGTTTTTGGATTTCGGAATTGTTTCGGAATGTTCGGTATTGTACCGAAAGGTTCTAGAAGCTTCCGGAGTGGGACCAACGTGGCCCCACTTGTCGTGAGGGGGCGTGGGCCTACGAGGGAGTGCCCTGGCCGCATTGTTCCAGGGGCACAAGGCCCCATAGTCCCAGCCGACCAAGCCCTAGGGGAAACCCTAGGGAGAGCTTCTAGAAGGGGGGGAGTTGCCCCCCACTCCACCCATGTGGCCGCCGGCCCTAGGGTTTGGAGGAGGGGCAAGGGCAGCCGGCCAGCCCTCTATATAAAGAGGACAGGGGCGCACCCTCCCCCCACACCTCATCCAACCCTAGCCACCTACCTGCTGCCCTCCTCTCTCTCTCTCTCTCTCTCTCTCTCTCTCTCTCTCCCGACTGCGCGTAGGCGAAGCCCTGCCGTAGAAACTCTCCACCTTTGCACCACGGCGTCGTGTTGTAGATCCAATCTATCTCTCCACCCCACTTGCTAGACCTAGGAAGGAGGAGACGTCGAGGTTCCATACGTGTGCATCTCTCGGAGGCATCGCCACTTGCGGCGTTGGATCGGATCGGATCGTGAGGAGTAGAGGGCTAGTATGACTACATCAACCACGTTCCGTTGAACGTTTCGCTGTGCGATTTCTTCAAGGGTATGAAGATCTCATCTATCCCTCCTCGTTGTTTGCATCTCCTAGATTAGATCTTGGCTTCCCCGTTTGCATCCGTAGAAACTTTTGATTTACTATGTTGCGAAACCCTTCAGTGGTATCAGAGCTAGATCTATGCGTAGATGTGTTTCACGAGTAGAACACAACATGCTTGTTGCGGGCGTTGATATTTTCTGTTGCAAGCCTCTTGTTGTGTAATTCTTATGACGCGGGATAGTGAGATCGAAGCGGTCAAGGCCAACTTTACGCAACCTCGTTTGTGAGACCGGCTCCGCACTTGACGTGTGGCTTGTTCCACACATGCGGCTGGTGGATGCCAGTTTATGTCACTATAGTTGTCATGGGATTTACACCGGATTTTAGCAACCATAATATCACTGTTGTGGCTTTCCGTAGGTAAGAATCGTTCTTAGATTGTTACTCCATAAGCCACATAAAACATGCAACAACAAAGTAGAGGCGTCTAACTTGTTTTTTGCAGGGAGTGTTTCTGTGATATGGTATGGCCCAAGATGTGATGTGTATGTTGTATGCAATGATCATGTTTTGTAATATTTCACGACTTGCATGTCGATGAGTACACAACCGGCAGGAGCCATATGGTTGTCTTTATAATTGTGTATGACATGTGTGTCAACTTCTTATACGCCATGTAATAGCTTTACTTTATCGCTAAGTAGTTAGCAATAGTTGTAGTTGCTATTCCTGGTGGAGGCAATCATGGTGGAGTGATGGAGATCATTCTGGCATGCACAAGATGGAGATCATTGCGCGGAGATTGGCTATACCATGTCACATAAAATTATATGCATGTGATGTTTATCCTTTTATGTATCTTATTATGCTTAGATCGCGACGGTAGCATTATAAGATGATTCCTCACTTAAAGATCAAGATAAACTGTGTTCTCCCCATGTATGCACCGTTGCGAAAGTTCGTCATGTTCAAGCACCACGTGATGATCAGGTGCTATAAACTCTACGTTCACATACAACGGGTGCAAGCCAGTTTTGCACACGCGGAAATACTTGGGTTTGACTTGACGAGCCTAGCATGTATAGACATGGCCTTGGAACACACAAACCGAAAGGTTAAGCATGAGTCATATGAAAGATATGATCGACACTTTGTTGTCCACCATTGAAACCACATCTCTTCTCGTGAAGATCGGATTAGGTGTGGTGAATTTGGATCATGTTCACTAAACAGCTTGAGGGATGTTGAATTTAGTGGGAGTTCATCTAGTAATTTGATTAAGTTGAACTAGTTATCATGAACATAGTATAAATTGTACTTGCAAATTTTGTAGATCAAATGGCTAAGTCCAACTTCAATTTCAACGTTTTTGCTGCGAAAGAAAAGCTTAAAAACAATGGGTCTAACTTCACCAACTGGTTCCGCAATCTGAGAATCATTCTCGCTGGCGGATAAAAGGACTATGTCCTTGAGAAAGCTCTAGGTGACGCCCCTTCTGTAGATGCGCCGGCTAATGAAAAAGCTATTTATCAATCACACAAAGATGATTATGGTGTGATAATGTCACATCCCAAGATTTTCCAAATCTTGTAATGTGAAAAATAAATAAACAAAATAAATTATTGTTGAAAATCAGGGTGAAAAGAAACTTTTATTTCTAAAAGGAAACTTAAAATCCCATCTTGAACAAACTTTAATTAAAGTTTGAATTTAGAAAAATCCAAATCAAGTGAATTGCATTCCCCAATGAATGTATCTGGAAATTGAAACACTTGGAAAACAAATCCAAACCCTAAAACCCTAATGGAATATAAATCATTTCCAAGTATCTCCAATTCTGTGGATTTGATCCATATAAAAATTTGTCAACAAACATTCACAAATGATCAAGAAAGACAAATAGAAATGTTATAAGACCATATAAATTGGATTCACTTAAATTGGAGCCATAAATAAAATCTTATGAATATAATAAGATAAGGAAATTAAATTTCCAAAGCTAATAAAGAACCTATCTATAAATCCAAACCAATTTATGAGCAAATGATCCAAAAGGGAATTAAAAGGATAAACAAATATTAAACAAGATTTTACAAATTGGAATCACCAAGTTTGGATCTCTAAATAAAAAGATATGGATTTTATAAGATGAAGAAAGAATTATTAAATAAAGAATATTTAAAGACCAAATCAAATCTTGGCCAAATCTATTAATCAAATGGAATGAATTAGAATCCAAATCAAATAAAATAAAAGGATAAAGAATTCCCAAAATAAAATAAAATGGCATTAAACCATTCTATCCCTATTTTGAGAAAGGCAAATCTCTAATAACAATGATCATTTAAATCATGAGAAAATGATATTTGGAATTTACCCAAGTGAAACAAAAGTTGTTTAATCAACTTAAATAAAATAAATCTTCCAAATAAAATTTAGGGAATTAAAACTATATTTAATCCCATTGGAATTAAAACAAATACCCAATCTTAAATGATTAATAAATCATATTAAATTATTCCAAACAATTCAAGATAAATTTGAACCCAAATAATCAAATAAAAACCTACTGAAAGGTTTTGGAAAGTTTAAAGAAATTAAATGGTGTTTAATAATATTATTAAACCTTATATGATTCAAAACTAGAGCCTTTTTTGAATAATTAAAAAGACCTTAAAAAGAATAAGTAAATATTCTAAAAATGATTTCAGAATGTTTTGTTAATCAATATTTAAACCTACACAAAATCTGGCAAAGTTTTGAAATGAAATGAGTGTTTAAATTGGTTGATTAAAATCAAAACAGAAAAACCAAATGAGAAAAAGAAAAAGAATCAGGAACAAAAAAAAATGGAACCAGACAGCAAGCCCACTAAGCCCAGTCCAGCCCAGTTCCTCTCCTCACCCGCAGAAAAACGCTTCAGACCAAATATCCTACCCGCACAGTGTATGACGCGTGGACCCCATCTCCCCACTCCTCTCTCACGCTGCCAAGCGGATCCCACCGCCAGCTCACCTTGTCGTCAACCCGCGACCTGTTCTTCCTCCCGTTACTGCTGATTTGATTGCATCGTCAATTCTCTTGAATGACGCAATGATTCCGTCCCTAGACCATGCTCTCTTAATCGCCAGCATTCCCTCTACGTTTCCCCCTCCGTTCCTCACCTTAGCGCGCCCCTAGTCCGTCCTAATTTCTCTACGAAGCTCCACTGTCCCGACGAGTTCCGGCGTCGATTCCGTCCAGCCTCCTCCGCCCCTCGTCTCCTCGAGCACACGAGCATCTTCCCTAACCTCTAGCGCACCTCACAGTACCTTCCATTCATCCGCGCGTGCAGTGAATCGTCAACAACACCATCACTGAGCAAGCGCCGCCGCCTGCTACCTCTCCGACGAGCTACTGATGCCCAACCCGTGCGCCCCTTGCTCACTGGTGAGTATTCTCGCGATCCTTGAACTCGTGCGCACCTTCCTGATGCATTATTTTTCTCGTTTGCATCCCAGAGACTCGCCCTCGTCGATGTCTGACCGCACCTGAGGCACGGCTCAACTCCGACGAGCGATTCTCATCGACCCCGTGCGCCCCCTGCTACCCGAAGACCACGTTGAGCTTACCCACGCCACTGCAAACCTGGTGAGCCACACCCTTCTCTCCCTCGCTTCCTGTAACCGCCGCGACGCCGTAGCCAGACATGCCGCCGCTACCTGCCGCCACCAGTGCCGCCCGACTCTGGCAAGTGTGCTATGCGCCGTGCGATTAAGATCCAGCAGGTAGGATAGAAACTAGACGAAGGGGTAAGTAACACCTGTGCGCCGTGCGATGTAACTTAAATCCGACGGCTGCCATCGCTCGATCCAACCGAATCGGTATGGGCGAATAGAAATAATACACGTGGCTCTGTTGATTTGAATTAAAACATATTTGATCTATTAGATGCTAGATTTTGTCAAATCTATAACTTTTAGTCTACACGTCCAAATTTTGCAAACTTTATATCAATGGATTCAGAAAAATAAGACCTATCCAACCATGAACTTTGTTTAGTAAAAATCTTCTGGTAAAATGTTTGTTTATGCAGAAACTTATGTATGCTTGTTTAGAATATAAATTTTTTTCTAAAATGATTTTGAGGATAAAATCTTTGGCAAATGGTTTGTTTTGAACCTACTGACCATAGGAAACAAATGGTGGTTTCAAAAATGTATTTGGTGAATCAAAAGATTAAACTTTGGATTTAAACCATTTCTAGTCAAATAAAAAATGGTTTAATTGATAAAAATGATTTTGGAGGAAAACCTTTGGAAAATGTTTTGGAAATAAACTCTCTGGCCCTAAACACAAGATTATATGGTTTGAAATCATATTTTGTGAAACCTATAGAATTTTTCCTTATTAAAAGCATTTCTTCACCACATGAAATAATGATTTGGTCTAAAAATGGTTTATGAAGTAAAATCTTATACAAATGTTTTTGCCACTTTATAAAATGACCATTAGGTGTTTTCAAATGTTTATGCCCCATTAGAAACCACTTTTACAAACAAAACAATCTTTAGCATGCTTGCATGCATTGTTTTGTTATTATTATTTTATGTGTTGAATTGCTTGAATGGTAGTTTGAAATATTGTTTGCTTGATTGAATTGTAGTGACTTGAAGTGTGTCAACATTGCAAAGATCAAGGAGTAAACTTATACACTCTACCAAAAAGGCAAGTGATGCTTCATACTTTTGTCCCATTATTTCCACTATGCATTAGTGATATTTCTTAGTAGGTCTTGCATGGAATTTTCCTAAGTATAAACTATGCTATGGGAAAACCTAGTAGAAGAAACCTTAGTAGAAATTTCCTAAGTTAATATCCCTATTACTATCATGCTTAGCTTAGCTAGTAGAAAACAAGGGTGGAATGTATATTCATACTATGAAAAATTTTCTAAGTCTGAGGACTTGTGTTTTGTTTAATAAAACAACTAAGTAAATGAATCACCTGGGTGGAATGGAAGGAATGGTTTATGTTGAGTGGTTAGACAAGGCCAGGGGACTGGTGAACCTTGTGTATCTCACTTGTGGATGGCCACCCAGGAACAAAGAGATTTGAGATGTCAAATGTTGAGAAGCTTCAAGTGTAGCCACTTGGCATTATGGGCTCTGCCTGGATCATATAGGTTGCAATAACTTAGCCAAATGGACAGCTGGTGGTAGGGGAATGATAGGTTGGAACGCGTCCATTCTGGTCTAAGGGAAGGCTTCTGAAAGATCTTGTCTTGGTGAAACCAAGTCTTGTGGGGAAAGTGCACCACCTCTGCAGAGTGTAAAATCTAAGTACTTAGCCATGTCCCTGGAAAAGGACAATTTGATCATCAAGACATGGAAGCTATCAAGAATCTCATCATCCAAATTTCTAATTTAAAAACTTGTGGTTCAACAAGGGGTTGAAAGAATCACCAATTTCTATTGGGTATGCCTTGGGAATGATTTTGTCAACCAAAAACTTAGTGCTTTCAAATGATAAGGAAAATCTATTTTTAGCAAAGCAAGCCTAAGCTCCACTTAGCCAAATGCATATAGATGATAGACTCCACTATACTACCATAGTATCACTTGCCAATACAATTCAAATGTATTGACCCTTGTGGCTGTAACTTGTTATGTTGCAGGTTTGATTGATATTAGTGAAGTTAAATGATTAGGATTACAAGTCTACAACCAACATGTCTGCCTGTGGCACTTTGAAGATGAAGGACCCCATGCTTATAGATATTCTGCTGCAATGTAATGTAATAGCCAAATGAGCTATGTAAGATGTAATAAATTATGTTATTCCTGCTTATAAAGTTGTATTATGACCTTTGTTTCTTGATATTACATCTTAACTGTGGATGCTAGCTATTGATCAGGGACTAGCATTGTAAACACAGGGATCTCTACCTTATTAAAGGTTGGGAACCTTACAAATTAATAGCACCATGTTGTTTGCTATGGAATCGGACCTTCAAAATCGTTTTGAGGAGTTCGCCGGGCCCTTTGAGATTTTTGAGGAACTGAAAACCATGTTTCAGACTCAGGCCCGTTCTGAGAGATATGAGATCTCTGAGAAATTATTTAACTGCAAGATGGAGGAAGGGAGTTCCGTTAGTGAGCACGCCATTAAGATGTCGGGCTACACTCAACGTCTTGAGCAGCTGGACTGCAAGATTCCAGAGGAGGGTGAATAGGTGATTAAAACTTTTCCTAGAGTGGCTCAACAAAGGCGGAATAAAACTAGCGTTTACTACCGCTCGGCCCAGAAAACAGATCCCTTTCTTTTTAGAATTAAATCGGTGAATATTCAAACGGTCATAACTTTTGAATGGTGACTCCGATTGACCCGGTTCAAATTGCGTTGGAAAGAGGACGGCAATAGCTACCCTATAAAGGCAAAGCAGTACCATATCATGCCCTTGATCTAAACAAGTATGAGTATATATCGTACAAACTACTCTGAAATACAAGACCTAGTACTATACTCGTAGTACTTTGCAGCCAAAATAGTTCAATAGGGCTGATACCAATCGAACTATCCGATTACATAGTTGAAAGGAAACAGATGTCGCCTAGAGGCGGGGTGAATAGGCGATTAAAACTTTTCCTAGAGTGGATCCACAAAGGCGGAATGAAACTAGCGTTTATTACCGCTCGGCCCAGAAAACAGATCCCTTTCTTTTTAGAATTAAATCGGTGAATATTCAAATGGTCATAACTTTTGAATGGTGACTCCGATTGACCCGATTCAAATTGCGTTGGAAAGAGGACGACAATAGCTACCCTATAAAGGCAAAGCATTACCATATCGTGCCCTTGATCTAAACAAGTATCAGTATATATCGTACAAACTACTCTGAAATACAAGACCTAGTACTATACTGGTAGTACTTTGCAGCCAAAATAGTTCAATAGGGCTGATACCAACTGCACTATCCTATTACATAGTTTAAAGGAAACAGATGTCGCCTAGAGGGGGGTGAATAGGCTATTAAAAATTTTCCTAGAGTGGCTCAACAAAGGGGAATAACACTAGCATTTACTACCGCTTGGCCCAGAAAACAGATCCCTTTCTTTTTACAATTAAATCGGTGAATATTCAAACGGTCATAACCTTTGAATGGTGACTCCGATTGACCTGATTTAAATTGCGTTGGAAAGAGGACGACAATAGCTACACTATAAAGGCAAAGCAGTACCATATCGTTCCCTTGATCTAAACAAGTATCAGTATATATCGAACCAACTACTCTGAAATACAAGACCTAGTACTATACTGGTAGTACTTTGCAGCCGAAATAGTTCAATAGGGCTAATACCAACTGCACTATCCTATTACATAGTTGAAAGGATACGGATGTCTCCTAGAGGGGGGTGAATAGGCGATTAAAACTTTTTCTAGAGTGGATCAACAAAGGCGGAATAAAACTAGCGTTTACTACCGCTCAGCCAAGAAAACAGATCCCTTTTGTCACATCCAAAATTTTATATTTGGTACTGCATAACATTCATGGCAGTGCATCATGATCATCTTTGCAAAATTTCAGTTTGAAAAGATTTTAGCAAAACAAACCACTTACATTTGCATTTTGACACCTACACTTGAACACTAGGTTTTACCATGCCTCTGTTAAAAACATTATATTTTGGGTATATTGAAGGCACATGTGCATAGAGGGTTCCGCCACGAACCCGTAGCACTTTGAATCGCCCAAATCGGAGATTCATAGAAGAAGTTATGGCAAACTGAATTTTGGGCTTATTCTAGACAGTTTCTGTCAAAAATTCAGTTAAAAATTCGGCAGGGAAAAGAAAAAGAAAAGGAATAAAAAATAAAACGCATGGCCAGCGGCCATGCTGCCCAGTAGCAACCAGCAGCAACTGCCGGCGATAGCTAGGCGCCGCCAGCCCTGCCGCCAGCCACCGATAGGTGGAGTCCACCTGTCAGTGCGCCGCCGCCGCCCGTACCTGACACGAACAGCGCCGTCGCCGCCCGATTTTCGCGCGGCCGTTTCCGTGAAGGACTCCGCCCGAGCTGCCCCCTTAAACCTTCTAGCCGCGACCCTTTCCCCCCTCTCGAACCCTAGCTCGATCCGAGCTCCACCGCCGCCGACATCGCCGTCTCGCCGCCGCCGACCTCGCAAACGAGGTAACACGCCGACACCCCACTCCCTCACTCCTCCCTCGCGAGCTCCTCCGCCGCCGACTGACCCGCGCCGCCGCCTTTTCCCCCTTTGCAGACGCCACCTCCGACGGGAATTGCTCGCCGGAGCGTGCCACCGCCGCCGATCGTCGCCGCCCTCGGACACGCCGCCCGTCGCCGTCACCATGCCAAGTGTCGTCGCGTCGCCCCGAGCACCGTCCCCCCGCCGTCGCCGCCCTCGCCTGCCCCTGCCCTCCGATCTGCAACAGACGGTCCAGATGGACCGTTGACCGATCACTCTGACCGCTGACTGGTCAACGCGCCACGTCAGCACGGTCAGCCAGTCAAACTTTGACTATGTATTTTTAATTTGATTTAAATTGGCAGAAATTAGCTAAAACTTGTAAAATTTATATCTTCAAATCCATTGGGCCAAAAATTACAAATAAAATATGTATGGATTCAGTGTCTCATCTAGAATATTGCTGTATAGTTGTTTTACACTTTTACAGCAAGGTTTTGTCTTGGTTAATTAAATGAGTTAATGCCCTTTTTAGAGTAATAAATTCATAGAATAAGTTCTGTACTCCAAAAATTGCAAATAAGATGTCCCTGGAATAATTAGAACAAGGGGAATATTGCAGTGGATTAAAAAGTTAGGCTTATAGTATTGGAATTTGCAGAATCTATTTAAAGGCTTACTGTAGTATTTTAATTACTCAGGGAACTATATAAATCCTTTTTGAGAAATTCCAATTGGTACTGATTCTATTATGAGTTGCCTACGCAGTGGAAATTTTCCAAGATTTTACAAACAGTATGTTAGCAGTGGCTAATTATTTAGTTTCTAGCTCTATTATTTGAGCATTATAAATTGCATGCTTTGTTTTCTTTGCACTCAAAATAATTTCCATGCATGCATATAATAGTTATACTGAATAAGATTATGTGATGCTACGGTAGCGTTATTCAACTTGTCATGCATGCATCTTGCATCGTCTTTGTTTGCATATGATTGTGGATGGTTTGTTTATGATTGCAATTGTATCGTGTATATTGTGACGAGTGCAACATTTGCTCGTGTGTGGATTGTTCTTCCGACCGCTACAGCCAAGGCAAGTAGATGCTACCTTGTTCATGATGTTGTCCTACTATTTCAATGCATTGTCGTGTATTTTGTGTATGCATGTGTAGGATATTACTATCGCTATGCTATGTCCCATTATGTGGTAGGGATTTTCCTGTAGATGAACCACCGTTGGTAGATGTGCTTAGCCATGCTATGATTAACGAGGGCTGGGTTACATCACTGAAGTTGTTTCTAAATGTGTTGGTTTGCGGAAACTAAAACAACTTAATCAATGAATCTCCTGGGTGTGATGGGATTGATAATTTTTGGTGGTATAATTGCGGAAAGGCACCCAGGTATCAAGAGAGAATGATTGGCTTCTTTATTTTGCAGCTTACGTGTACAACCATGTGCCAATAATGGAATGGGCGGTTGGTTGGACTCAGTAGGTTGGGGTAACTCGAACCCACGTATCCAGAGATGTAGAATTTTGGTAGGTTGGACCGGTGCGTGTCGGGTTTGGGGAGCTACTTCCCGAATGGTCCCTTCTTGGACTTCTCCCTATCATCACCCAATATGAGAGTGGTGGTACGAGCTGGGCTGGCCAAGTCACATGGGTAAAGTGTACTAACCCCTGCAGGGTGTATAATCTAATCGATTAGCCGTGTCCCCGGTTATGGATGTCTGAGTTGCTTGATATTGATCCCATGACATGTTTCTCGCTCATTCCAATTTCATAATTGCTTTAATGTTGATGGGTTAACTTAATTGGGATCTTTTCAAAGAAAATCAAAAATTGTTTACGAAAGTAGGACATTGGTATTTGCAAATGCAAGCTAGCCACAGCTCCACTTGCCAAATATGCATGTAGTTTTTAGCTCTATTGTCTACTTTAATAGCTCTACTTGCCATACATTCCATGTATTGACCCTTCGGGGCTGCTACGTTTCATGTTGCAGGATATTCCGATTCTGAGCAATCGATTTAGGCCACGGTACTCCACTCGGCACTTGTTCACTTGTGGGAAATTTGAAGGATGGAGGATTTACTATATTTATGTTGCTACTTGGATAATTTGAGCTAGCCTTGAGCTAAGCTTTTATTGTAATAATGATACTCTGGATCTTCGTTATTTACGATACACTGATATTTTGCTATGTTATTCATCTTATTCTATTGTGGGCCAATGAACCGATCCAGGGATTGGCATGTCACATAGAAGCTACGGTCTTTTTAGAACCGTAGTGTTACAAGATGGTATCAGATCCCGTGTGTCGACTGTAGGATCATGACCTAGGTTTGGATTAGGAAGCCATAGAATTATTAAAGCTTATATTAACTCTGTCTTTCATCTTATGTCTTTCACTCTCGTATGTTCTTACCATATGCTATTCTCACACTTTCCCATTTTAATTAATAGATGGGAGAAGTCAGGACTGAGTATGCAACTATGGAGTCACCAAGGCCCTTTGCAAGACAACTAGCACAGCTCTCGCGGTCATTGGGATTGCCACTGCCCATGTTTAAGGGAAGAAGGTTGTACACCTATGGATATGGCGAGGATGCATGGGAGATCACCACTTTCATCTTTAGGGATGCCGCCTTGCCAAACCATGCGCATCTGATCTACACCAAGACATACTGCAACTGGGGACTTGGAATAAACTTGGCCCTGCATGAAGCCCTGTCACGCTAGTGCCATCTTGTCCGACACCTGCTGCCAACAGACTCACCCTACCGTGACTACGGGAGGCGTGATGAGGAAGGAACATTGTGGTTACCCCGGGCGACAGGAACAACATGCCGCCCCGTCGGAGGAACATAGAGGATATGAAAAGGGAGAATGGAGCTCTAGATGAGAAAGTGGTGATAGTAAAGGAGATAGCAGATTTTGCCAGCAATGGTATGGTTGTCCAAGGACTGGAGATAGAGACCTTGCATGAAGCTGTGGATGTTCTAAAGAATGCCCTGATAGGCAGGGATGCAACCATAGCGCAACTTAATGGGACCGTGGAGGAAAACAATCAGATCATACAACAGCTGCAAGGTACCGTCCAGGAAAGGGATCAAACTATTGAAGAGATGACATCCCAGATTGCCGCTCTCCAAGCACAGCTGAATCCACCCTCTGATGATGACAATGGAGATGATGAAAACAATGATGATGATGATGATGACAGTGGGAACGATGATGATTATGAGGACGAGGATGATGATGATGGAGACGATGATGGTGGAGGAGATGAAGCTGTTGCAGCTGCAGCAGAGAATGAAGAAGAGGAGGATCCAGAAGAGGTGGAGTTCGAGATTTTATGCCTCCCAAGTGGAGGATCCAGAATCGTTAGGATTAGTATCGATCGATGTAAAACTTAATTACTGTTAGTTTAAGAGTGTTTAGTTGCTCCTATGTGTACTCTAATATCCTAGGATTATTTGTGCGAATTTTATGGAAGAGTTATGGCAAGTTTGGTTGATATCTGAGTTTTTCCTGATGCAGTTTTCTGCTGACACAGCTGTACTGCACGAATTTTCATATTTCACTGGTAACTGGGAAAAATCAGAAACAAATAGTGTTGGTTCGAAACTCTCTGTACTGTATACACAAAAATCAGCAAAAATTCCTGACGAGTTTAAGTTAGGTAGAAAAATTCGTGAACACTGCTGGACTGTTCTGGCAGATTTCTGTTTTAATGCTTTGTTGACCTTTTATGTAGATAACTATTGCCAACTCTTCTAAAAACTATTTCAGTAGACATATACTGCTAGGATAACCCCTGGGATGTTGCTGGATCATTTGTTTGCTGATGTGTTGCTTGCTTGAGATTATCTGTGATTGTTTTGTTGTTGTTTGGTCATAATGCATGGGTAGAATCCTGTTTTCGTAATCGATTCTTTCTAAACTTACCTGTGCTGAACCACAGATGCCTCCCCGTCGTCAATCCACTGAGTTGGAGCAACTTATGGCAGCTCAGGCACAGCTGACCCAAGTTATGACCCAGTTCATGGAAGCTCAGAACAACAACAACAACAACAATAACAACAACAACAACAACAACAACAATGGGAACAACCAGCCTCAGGGAGATGCACTTACTAGGTTTCTGAGGTTAAGGCCAGCGAAGTTCTCTAATGCAACGGAGTCGATGGTTGCTCTCGACTGGTTGCGTTCAGTCAACAAGGATCTGGTAACTATTGGGTGCACAGATGCTGAGAAGGTGAGGTTTGCCGCTCACCTACTGGAGAGACCAGCCGCTTCGTGGTGGGACACTTTTCAGATCACCCACCCTCTGGACACTATGACTTAGGCAATGTTTGAGGAAGGTTTTAGGACCAACCACGTATCTTCAGGAGTTCTGAGCCTGAAAAGGGAGGAATTTCGCAATTTGCGCCAAACCAACCGTACCGTGGCTGAGTATATTGAGGAGTTCAACAACCTGTCTCGTTATGCACCTGAGGATGTTGACACTGATGCAAAAAGGAGGGAGAGATTCCTGGATGGCCTCAGTGATGAGCTTTCAGTGCAGCTGCTGGTGGTTTACTGTCCCACTTTCCAGGAGCTTATGGACAAGGCCAGGATCTTGGAAGGGAAGCACAAGCAGGTGGAAAACCGCAAGAGAAAGAGCAACAATCACCACTCTGGTTCTCACCACATGTCTCGCACTTCTTATGATGGATACTCCAAGCATGGGGGAAGTGACCATGGGCACCATGGAAGCCATGACCGCCACAACCATGGAGGCGATGGACATCGCCATGATAGCCACAAGAGCAACCGCCACAGCCACAAGGGAGGACACACTCACCATTCTGGAGGACACAGTGGACATGACCGCAACCGTGATCGCAGCTTTGTGAAGAAGGACATGAGTGAGGTGACATGCTTCAAGTGTGGCCAGAAGGGACATTATGCAGACAATTGTCCGGAGAAGAAGGGAATGAAGCCAGGCAACAACCAGAAGGCCACAGTGAACCACATGAATGTGGAGGAGATCCCAGATGAGCCTGATCTTGTGATTGGTAAGTTTCCAATCAACACTCAGCCTACACTTATACTTTTCGATACTGGTGCATCGCATTCATTCATATCAAGGGCATTTGTGGATAAGTATAAGTTACCTACGGAGTCTCTAAAAGGGTCTATTAGAGTAAGCTCACCTGGAGGGGATATGATAGCTAGCGCCGAATGCCGCGACTTAACTGTGAGGATTGGAGCACACAATTTTATTGCACATCTGGTAGTATTGGAATCACAAGGTTTAGATGTAATTTTGGGCATGGATTGGATGTCTATGCATGGGGGACACATAGATTGTGCACAGCGAGCAGTTTCACTCAAAACCCCGGATGGTAAGAGGATTAGGTTCAAGTCGGCTGTGCGACCGGGAAGGTGTAAGCTGAATTCTCTTAAGGGGGTTAGCATGGATACTGTGCCTGTGATTAAGGAGTACCCCGACGTGTTTCCGGAAGAGCTACCAGGGATGCCACCTGACAGGGATGTGGAGTTTCTCATCTATCTGATGCCGGGTACAAGACCTATAGCAAAGAGACCATACAAGATGGATGTGGATGAGCTGAAGGAATTGAAGAAACAGCTAAAGGAGAAGTTGGACAAGGGATTTATTCAACCTAGTTCGTCGTCATGGGGTGCACCCGTTCTGTTTGTGGAGAAGAAAGACAGCAGCAAGAGTTTAGTGGTGGACTACCGCTCGCTGAATGAAGTGACCATCAAGAACAAATACCCCCTGCCGAACATAAATGATTTGTTTGATCAACTGGAAGGAGCAAAGGTGTTTAGCAAAATTGATCTGCGATCGGGTTATTTCCAATTGAAGATCGGGGAGGAGGACATACCAAAAACTGCTTTCACTACTAGGTATGGTTTATATGAGTATACAGTTATGTCTTTTGGACTAACGAATGCTCCGGTGTATTTCATGACCATGATGAACAAGGTATTCATGGAGTACTTGGACAAGTTCGTGGTGGTTTTTATTGATGACATACTGATATATTCCAAGGATGATGCTGAGCATGAGAAACATCTGCGACTGATTATGGAGAACCTGAGGGAGCACAAGTTGTATGCCAAATTCAGTAATTATGAATTCTAGCTTAACACTATTGGATTTCTTGGACACGTGGTGTCAGGGGAAGGAGTCGCTGTTGATCCTAGCAAGGTGACTGCAGTAACTTAGTGGGAAGCACCCAAGAAGGTGGGAGATATTCGGAGATTTTGGGGACTTGCTGGATATTATAGGAGATTCATTGAAAATTTCTCCAAGATTGCTAAACCAATGACAGAACTTCTGAAGAAGGAGAGGAAGTTTGAGTGGACGGATGCGTGTGAAGCCAGCTTTCAGGAACTGAAGCGTCGACTAGTGACCGCACCTGTTATGTGTTTACCAGATCTTCAGAAGGATTTCCAAGTGTACTGTGATGCTTCTCGACAGGGACTTGGGAGTGTGCTGATGCAAGATGGGAGAGTGGTGTCATATGCCTCGCGACAACTTAAACACCATGAGAGGAATTATCCCACACATGACCGGGAATTAGCATCAGTTGTTCATGCGCTCAAAGTATGGAGGCACTACCTAATGGGGAAACACTATGATGTGTACACTGACCACAAGAGCCTGAAATACATATTTACACAGAAGGAACTGAACATGAGGCAAAGGAGATGGTTGGAACTTATTAAGGATTATGATATGAATCTACAATACCACCCAGGAAAAGCCAATGTAGTAGCAGATGCTCTGAGCCGGAAGGTCTATGCCAATGGATTGACTGTTGGGGAATTGCCCCAGGATTTGTGCAAGCAACTCAAGGACCTTAGACTGGAGGTAGTTTCTGAAGGAGATTTGCCAGCCATGGAAGTCCAACCAACGCTACAGGACATGATCAGGAAGGATCAGGTAGGAGAAAAGGAAATAGAGGAGATAAAGGAAAAGATGAAGGAAAATCGAGAAAAGGATATTCGCGAGGATGAGCATGGTACCTTGTGGTATGGAGATCGTTTGTGTGTGCCCAATGACCCGGAGATAAGGAAGTTGACTCTACAGGAAGCTCATGACTCGCCATACTCCATACATCCGGGCAATACGAAGATGTATATGGATCTAAAGGACAGATTTTGGTGGAACAACATGAAGGGAGACATCGCCGAGCATATTGCCTTATGTGATGTATGTAGCCGAGTGAAGGCGGAACACGAAGGGAGGGAGGATCACATCGCCATTGCCCGTGCCGGATTGGAAGTGGGATAGAGTGGGAATGGATTTTATCACAGGATTGCCCAGGACCAGGTCGGGATATGACTCCATTTGGGTAGTGGTCGACCATTTGACCAAGGTAGCCCACTTTATACAGGTGAAGACGACCTACACGAGTGCAAAGTTAGCCAAGATTTATATGGACAGAATTGTGTGCCTACATGGAGTTCCTAAGAGCAATGTATCTGATAGAGGCACCCAATTTACCTCACACTTTTGGCGCCAGCTGCACGAGTCATTGGGGACTAGGTTGGAGTTTAGCACAACATTCCATCCCCAGACTGATGGACAGACCGAGAGGGTAAATCAGATTTTGGAGGATATGATGAGAGTTTGCACTTTGGATCATGGTTCTAGTTGGGATTAGAATTTGTCGTATGCTGAGTTTTCCTACAACAACAGCTATCAAACCAGCATCAAGACGTCACCGTTCGATGTGCTACACGGGAAACGGTGCCGGACACAATTGCTATGGGATGGAGTGGGAGAACGTCAGCTGTTTGGACCTGATTTGATCAAGGACGCTGAGGAGAAGGTCGCCTTGATCAGGGACAGACTGAAGGTAGCACAATCAAGACAAGAGCTACGCTTACGCCAAGCGCAAGGAAGTGGTGTATGAGATAGGTGATAGAGCATACCTCAGAGTGTCACCGCTGCGTTGAATTAAGAGATTTGGAATCAAGGGTAAGCTGGCACCTCGGTTTATTGGACCATATCGGGTCTTAACGCAAAGGAGAGGTTGCTTATCAGTTGGAGTTGCCAGAGGCTCTGTCCGCCATCCACAATATGTTCCACGTGTCCCAGCTGAAGAAGTTCCATCTGGAGATGGTGGATACACCATTGAGAGACACAGTGCCACTAGAGGAGGTTCAGCTTGAGAATGACTTGACCTATGAGGAGAAGCCGTTCAAGATTCTAGAGACAGCGGAGAGGGTTACCCATACCAAGACGATCAGGTTTTGCAAGATGCAATGGAGCCACCACACCGAAGAGGAAGCCACATGGGAGCGTGAGGATGACATCCGAGAGGACCACCCATACCTATCTGCTAGCCACGCCGAATCTCGGGGACGAGATTCATCTTAAGTGGGTTAGTCTTGTCACATCCCAAATTTTAGATTTCGTACTGCATAACATTCATGGCATTTCATCATGATCATCTTTGTAAAATTTCAGTTTGAAAAGATTTTGGCAAAACAAACCAATTGCATTTGCATTTTGACACCTACACTTGAACACTAGGTTTTACCATTCCTCTTTTAAAAACATTATATTTTGGGTATATGGAAGGCATAGGTGGATAGAGGGTTCCGCCACGAACCCGTAGCACTTTGAATCGCCCAAATCGGAGCTTCGTAGAAGAAGTTATGGCAAACTGAATTTTGGGCTTATTCTAGACAGTTTCAGTCAAAAATTCAGTTAAAAATTCGGTAGGGAAAAGAAAAAGAAAAGGAATAAAAAAACGCAGCGCTGCAGCAAGCCGGCCTGCCTACGGCCCAAGTTGACAGAAGACAGCCAGTTAGCCGGCGACCGATAGCTAAGCGCCACCGTCGCCGCCCGTATCGGACGCAGACAGCGCCGTCGCCGCCCGATGTTCGCGCGGCTGTTTCCTTGAAGGACTCCGCCCGAGCCACCCCCTTAAACCTTCTAGCCGCGACCCTTTTTCCCCCCTCTCGAACCCTAGCTCGCTCCGAGCTCCGCTGCCACCGACATCGCCGTCTCGTCGCCGCCGACCTCGCAGACGAGTTAACGCGTCGCCACCCCGTGCCATCTTTCCTCCCTCGCGAGCTCCGCCGCTGCTGACTGGCCCGCGCCGCCGCCTTTTCCCCCTCTGCAGACGTCGCCGCCGCCCGCGCTCCAGCCGCCGATCGTCGCCGCCCGTCGTCGTCACCACGCCAAGCGCCACCACGTCGCTCTGAGCACCGTCCCTCCAGCCGTCGTCGCCGAAGTCGCCTGACCCGCCGCCGACGTCGCCACCCGAGCCGCCACCGTCGCCTCACCTCGCCAGCTCCGGTGAGCCTCCCCTGCCCTCCGATATGGAACAGACGGTCCAGATGGACCGTTGACCAATCACTCTGACCGCTGACAGGTCAGCGCGGTCAGCCAGTCAAACTTTGACTGTGTATTTTTAATTTGATTTAAATTGGTAGAAATTATCTAAAATTGTAAAATTCATATCTTCAAATCCACTGGGCCAAAAATTGCAAATAAAATAAATATGGATTCAGTGTCTCATGTAGAATATTGCTATATAGTTGTTTTACGCTTTTACAGCAAGGTTTTGTCCTGGTTAATTAAATGAGTTAATGCCCTTTTTAGAGTAATAAATTCATAGAATACGTTCTGTACTCCAAAAATTGCAAATAAGATGTCCCTGGAATCAGTAGAACAAGGGGAATCTTATAGTGAATTAAAAAGTTAGGGTTACATTATTGGAATTTGCAGAATCTATTTAAAGGCTTACTGTAGTATTTTAATTACTCAGGTAATTATATAAATCCTTTTTGAGAAATTCCAATTGGTACTGATTCTATTATGAGTTGCCTACGCAGTGGAAATTTTCCAAGATTTTACAAACAGTATGTTAGCAGTGGCTAATTATTTAGTTTCTAGCTCTATTATTTGAGCATTATAAATTGCATGCTTTGTTTTCTTTGCACTCAAAATAATTTCCATGCATGCATATAGTAGTTATACTAAATAAGATTATGTGATGCTACGGTAGCATTATTCAACTTGTCATGCATGCATCTTGCATCGTCTTTGTTTTCATATAATTGTGGATGGTTTGTTTATGATTGCAATTGTATCGTGTAGATTGTGACGAGTGCAACGTTTGCTCGTGTGTGGATTGTTCTTCCGATCGCTACAGCCAAGGCAAGTAGATGCTACCTTGTTCATGATGTTGTCCTACTATTTTAATGCATTGTCGTGTATTTTGTGTATGCATGTGTAGGATATTACTATCGCTATGATATATCCCATTGTGTGGTAGGGCTTTTCCTGTAGATGAACCACCGTTGGTAGATGTTCTTAGCCATGCTATGATTAATGAGGGCTGGGTTACATCACTGAAGTTGTTTCTAAATGTTTTGGTTTGCGGAAACTAAAACAACTTAATCAATGAATCTCCTGGGTGTGATGGGATTGATAATTTTTGGTGGTATAATTGCGGAAAGGCACCCAGGTATCAAGAGAGAATGATTGGCTTCTTTATTTTGTAGCTTACGTGTACAACCATGTGCCAATAATGAAATGGGCGGTTGGTTGGACTCAGTAGGTTGGGGTAACTCGAACCCACGTATCCAGAGATGTAGAATTTTTGTAGGTTGGACCGGTGCGTGTCGGGTTTGGGGAGCTACTTCCCGAACGGTCCCTTCTTGGACTTCTCCCTATCATCACCCAATATGAGAGTGGTGGTACGAGCTGGGCTGGCCAAATCACATGGGTAAAGTGTACTAACCCCTGCAGGGTGTATAATCTAATCGATTAGCCATGTCCCCGGTTATGGACGTCTGAGTTGCTTGATATTGATTCCATGACATGTTTCTCGCTCATTGTAATTTCATAATTGCTTTAATGTTGATGGGTTAACTTAATTGGGATCTTTTCAAAGAAAATCAAAAACTGTTTACAAAAGTAGGACAAAAGTATTTACAAATGCAAGCTAGCCACAACTCCACTTGCCAAATATGCATGTAGTTGTTAGCTCTATTGTCTCCTTTAATAGCTCTACTTGCCATACATTTCATGTATTGACCCTTCGGGGCTGCTACGTTTCATGTTGCAGGATATCCCGATTCTGAGTAATCGATTTAGGCCACGGTACTCCACTCGGCACTTGTTCACTTGTGGGAAATTTGAAGGATGGAGGATTTACTATATTTATGTTGCTGCTTGGATAATTTGAGCTAGTCTTGAGATAAGCTTTTATTGTAATAATGATACTCTGGATCTTCGTTATTTATGATAGACGGATATCTTGCTATGTTAATCATCTTATTCTATTGTGGGCCAATGAACCGATTCAGGGATTGGCATGTCACATAGAAGCTACGGTCTTTTCAGAACCTTAGCACCTTTCTTTTTAGAATTAAATTGGTGAATATTCAAACGGTCATAACTTTTGAATGGTGACTCCGATTGACCCGATTCAAATTGCGTTGGAAAGAGGATGACAATAGCTAACCTATAAAGCCAAAGCAGTACCATATCGTGCCCTTGATCTAAACAAGTATCAGCATATATCGTAAAAACTGCACTGAAATACAAGACCTAGTACTATACTGGTAGTACTTTGCAGCCAAAATAGTTCAATAGGGCTGATACCAACTGAACTATCCTATTACATAGTTGAAAGGATACGGATGTCGCCTAGAGGGGGTGAATAGGCGATAAAAACTTTTCCTAGAGTGGCTCAACAAATGCGGAATAAAACTAGCGTTTACTACCTCTTGGCCAGTAAACAGATCCCTTTCTTTTTAGAATTAAATCGGTGAATATTCAAACGGTCATAACTTTTGAATGGTGACTCCGATTGACCCGATTCAAATTGCATTCGAAAGAGGACGACAATAGCTACCCTATAAAGTCAAAGCAGTACCATATCGTGCCCTTGATCTAAACAAGTATCAGTATATATCATACAAACTACTCTGAAATACAAGACCTAGTACTATACTAGTAGTACTTTGCAGCCAAAATAGTTCAGGCTGATACCAACTGCAATATCCATTCACATTATTGAAAGGATACTGATGTCGCCTAGAGGGGGGTTGAATAGGCGATTAAAACTTTTCCTAAAGTGGCTCAACAAAGGAGGAATAAAACTAGCGTTTACTACCTCTCAGCCAAGAAAACAGATCGCTTTCTTTTTAGAATTAAATCGGTGAATATTCAAACGGTCATAACTTTTGAATGGTGACTCCGATTGACCCGATTCAGATTGCGTTGGAAAGAGGACGACAATAGCTGCCCTATAAAGGCAAAGCAGTACCATATCGTGCCCTTGATCTAAACAAGTATTAGTATATATCGTAAAAACTACACTAAAATACGAGACCTAGTACTATACTAGTAGTGCTTTGCAGCCAAAAGAGTTCAATAGGGCTGATACCAACTGCACTATCCTATTACATAGTTGAAAGGATACGGATGTCGCCTAGAGGGGGGGTGAATAGGCTATTAAAACTTTTCCTAGAGTGGCTCAACAAAGGCAGAATAAAACTAGCGTTTACTACTGCTCGGCCTAGAAAACAGATCCCTTTCTTTTTAAAATTAAATGGGTGAATATTCAAACAGTCATAACTTTTGAATGGTGACTCCGATTGACCCGAATCAAATTGCGTTGAAAATAGGACGACAATAGCTACCCTGTAAACGCAAAGCAATACCATATCGTTCCCTTGATCTAAACAAGTATTAGTATATATCGTCCAAACAACTCTGAAATACAAGACCTAGTACTATACTGGTAGTACTTTGCAGCCAAAATAGTTCAATAGGGCTGATAGCAACCGCACTATCCTATTACATAGTTGAAAGGAAACAGATGTCGCCTAGAGGTGGGGTGAATAGGCGATTAAAACTTTTCCTAGAGTGGCTCAACAAATACGGAATAAAACTAGCGTTTACTACCACTCGGCCCAGAAAACAGATCCCTTTCTTTTTAGAATTAAATCGGTGAATATTCAAACAGTCATAACTTTTGAATGGTGACTCCGATTGACCCGATTCAAATTGCGTTGGAAAGAGGACGACAATAGCTACCCTATAAAGGAAAAGCAGTACCATATCGTGCCCCTGATCTAAACAAGTATCAGTATATATCGTACAAACTATTCTGAAATACAAGACCTAGTACTACACTGGTAGTACTTTGCAGCCAAAATAGTTCAATAGGGCTGATACCAACTGCACTATCCTATTACATAGTTGAAAGGAAAGAGATGTCGCCTAGAGGGGGGTGAATAGGCGATTAAAACTTTTCCTAGAGTGGCTCAACAAAGGCGGAACAAAACTAGCGTTTACTACCGCTCGGCCCAGAAAAAAGATCCCTTTCTTTTTAGAATTAAATCGGTGAATATTCAAACGGTCATAACCTTTGAATGGTGACTCGATTGACCCGATTCAAATTTCGTTGGAAAGAGGACGACAATAGCTACCCTATAAAGGCAAATCAGTACCATATTGTGCCCATGATCTAAACAAGTATCAGTATATATCGTACAAACTACTCTGAAATATAAGACCTAGTACTATGCCGGTAGTACTTTGCAGCCAAAATAGTTGAATAGGGCTGATACCAACTGCACTATACCATTACATAGTTGAAAGGATACGGATGTCGCCTAGAGGGGGGGTTGAATAGGCGATTAAAACTATTCCTAGAGTGGCTCAACAAAGGCGGAATAAAAATAGCGTTTACTAACGCTCGGCCCATAAAACAGATCCTTTTCTGTTTAGAATTTAATCAGTGAATATTCAAACGGTCATAACTTTTGAATGGTGACTCCGATTGACCCGATTGAAATTGCGTTTGAAAGAGGACGACAATAGCTACTCTATAAAGGCAAAGCAGTACCATATCGTGCCCTTGATCTAAACAAGTATTAGTATATATCGTACAAACTACTCTGAAATACAAGACCTAGTACTATACTGGTAGTACTTTGCATCCAAAATAGTTCAATAGGGATGATACCCACTTCACTATCCTATTACATAGTTGAAAGGATACGGATGTCGCCTAGAGGGGGGTGAATAGGCAATTAAATTTTCCTAGATTGCACAACAAAGGCGGAATAAAACTAGCGTTTACTACCACTCGGCCTAAAAAACAGATCCCTTTCTTTTTAGAATTAAATCGGTGAATATTCAAACGGTCATAACTTTTGAATGTTGAATCCGATTGGCCTGATTCATATTGCATTGGAAAGAAGACGACAATAGCTACCCTCTAAGGGAAAAGTAGTACCATATCGTGCCCTTGATCTAAACAAGTATCAGTATATATCATACAAACTACTCTGAAATACAAGACCTAGTACTACACTGGTAGTATTTTGCAGCCAAAATAGTTCAATAGGGCTGATACCAACTGCACTATCCTATTACATAGTTGAAAGGATACGGATGTCGACTAGAGGTGGGGTGAATAGGCGATTAAAACTTTTCCTAGAGTGGATCAACAAAGGCAGAATAAAACTAGCGTTTACTACCGCTCGGCCCAGAAAACAGATCCCTTTCTTTTCAGAATTAAATCGGTGAATATTCGAACGGTCATAACTTTTGAATGGTGACTCCGATTGACCCGATTCAAATTGCATTGGAAAGAGGATGACAATAGCTACCCTATAAAGGCAAAGCAGTACCATATCGTGCCCATGATCAAAACAAGTATCAGTATATATCGTACAAACTACTCTGAAAGACAAGACCTAGTACTATATTGGTAGTACTTTGCAGCCAAAATAGTTCAATAGGGCTGATACCAACTGCACTATCCTATTACATAGTTGAAAGGATACGGATGTCGCCTAGATGGGGGTGAATAGGCGATTAAAACTTTTCCTAGAGTGTCTCAACAAAGGCGGAATAAAACTAGCGTTTACTACCGCTCGGCCCAGAAAAAAGATCCCATTCTTTTTAGAATTAAATCGGTGAATATTCAAACGGTCATAACTTTTGAATGGTGACTTCGATTGACCAGATTCAAATTGCGTTGGAAAGAGGACGACAATAGCTACCCTATAAAGGCAAAGCAGTACCATATCGTGGCCTTGATCTAAACAAGTAGTATATATCGTACAAACTACTCTGAAATAGAAGACCTAGTACTACACTGGTAGTATTTTGCAGCCAAAATAGTTCAATAGGGCTGATACCAACTACACTATCCTATTACATAGTTGAAACGATAAGGATGTCGCCTAGAGGGGGGGTGAATAGGCGATTAAAACTTTTCCTAGACTGGATCAGCAAAGGCGGAATAAAACTAGCGTTTACTACCGCTCGGCCCAGAAAACATATCACTTTCTTTTTAGAATTAAATCGGTGAATATTCAAACGGTCATAACTTTTGAATGGTGACTCCGATTGACCTGATTCAAATTGAGTTGGAAAGACGGCGACAATAGCTACCCTATAATGGAAAAGCAGTACCATATCGTGCCCTTGATCTAAACAAGTATCAGTATATATCGTACAAACTACTCTAAAATACAATACCTAGTAATATACTGGTAGTACTTTGTAGCCAAAATAGTTCAATAGGGCTGATACCAACTGCACTATCCTATTACATAGTTGAAAGGATACGGATGTTGCCTAGAGGGGGGTGAATAGGCGATTAAAACTTTTCCAAGAGTGGCTCAACAAAGGCGGAATAAAACTAGCATTTACTACCGCTCAGCCCAGAAAACAGATCCCTTTCTTTTTAGAATGAAATCGGTGAATATTCAAACGGTCATAACTTTTGAATGGTGACTCCGATTGACCCGATTCAAATTGTGTTGGACAGAGGACGAGAATGGCTACCATATAAAGGCAAAGCTGTACCATATCATGCCCTTGATATAAACAAGTAGTATATACCGTATAAATTACTCTAAAATAGAAGACCTAGTACTACACTGGTAGTATTTTGCAGCCAAAATAGTTCAATAGGGCTGATACCAACTGCACTATCCTATTACATAGTTTAAAGGATACGGATGTCGCCTAGAGGGGGGTGAATAGGCGATTAAAACTTTTCCTAGAGTGGCTCAACAAAGGCGGAATAAAACTAGCGTTTACTACCGCTCAGCCCAGAAAACAGATCCCTTTCTTTTTAGAATTAAATCAGTGAATATTCAAACGATCATAACTTTTGAATGGTGACTCCCATTGACCCGATTCAAATTGCGTTGGAAAGAGGGCGACAATAGCTACCCTATAAAGGAAAAGCAGTACCATATCGTGCCCTTGATATAAACAAGTAGTATATATTGTACAAAAGACCTAGTACTACACTGGTAGTATTTTGCAGCCAAAATAGTTCAATAGGGCTGATACCAACTACACTATCCTATTACATAGTTGAAAGGATACGGATGTCGACTAGAGGGGGGGTGAATAGGCGATTGAAAATTTTCCTAGAGTGGATAAACAAAGGCGGAATAAAACTAGCGTTTACTACCGCTCGGCCCAGAAAATAGATCCCTTTCTTTTTAGAATTAAATCGGTGAATATTCAAATGGTCATAACTTTTGAATGGTGACTAAGATTGACCCGATTCAAATTGCGTTGGAAAGAGGACGACAATAGCTACCCTATAAAGGCAAAGCAGTACCATATCGTTACCTTGATCTAAACAAGTATCAGTATATATCATACAAACTACTCTGAAATACAAGACCTAGTACTCTACTGGTAGTATTTTGCAGCCAAAATAGTTCAATAGGTCTGATACCAAGTGCACTATCATATTACATAGTTGAAAGGATACGGATGTCGCCTAGAGGAGGGGTGAATAGGCGATTAAAACTTTTCCTAGATTGGCTCAACAAAGGCGGAATAAAAATAGCGTTTACTACCCCTCGGCCCAGAAAACAGATCCCTTTCTTTTTAGAATTAAATCGGTGAATATTCAAACGGTCATAACTTTTGAATGGTGACTCCGATTGACCTGATTCAAATTGAGTTGGAAAGAGGGCGACAATAGCTACCCTATAAAGGAAAAGCAGTACCATATCGTGCCCTTGATCTAAACAAGTATCAATATATATCGTACAAACTACTCTGAAATACAATACCTAGTACTATACTGGTAGTACTTTGCAGCCAAAATAGTTCAATAGGGCTAATACCAACTACACTATCCTATTACATAGTTGAAAGGTTACGGATGTTGCCTAGAGAGGGGTGAATAGGCGATTAAAAGTTTTCCTAGATTGCACAACAAAGGCGGAATAAAACTAGCGTTTACTACCACTCGGCCTAAAAAACAGATCCCTTTCTTTTTAGAATTAAATCGGTGAATATTCAAACGGTCATAACTTTTGAATGGTGACTCCGATTGACCCATTTCAAATTGCGTTGGAAAGAGGACGACAATAGCTACCCTATAAAGGCAAAGCAGTACCATATCGTGCCCTTGATCTAAACAAGTATCAGTATATATCGTACAAACTACTCTGAAATACAAGACCTAGTACTACACTGGTAGTATTTTGCAGCCAAAATAGTTCAATAGGGCTGATACCAACTGCACTATCCTATTACATAGTTGAAAGGATACGGATGTCGACTAGAGGTGGGGTGAATAGGCGATTAAAACTTTTCCTAGAGTGGATCAACAAAGGCAGAATAAAACTAGCGTTTACTACCGCCGCCCGTAAAATGATCCCTTTCTTTTCAGAATTAAATCGGTGAATATTCAAACGGTCATAACTTTTGAATGGTGACTCCGATTGACCCGATTCAAATTGCATTGGAAAGAGGATGACAATAGCTACCCTATAAAGGCAAAGCAGTACCATATCGTGCCCATGATCAAAACAAGTATCAGTATATATCGTACAAACTACTCTGAAATACAAGACCTAGTACTATATTGGTAGTACTTTGCAGCCAAAATAGTTCAATAGGGCTGATACCAACTGCACTATCCTATTACATAGTTGAAAGGATACGGATGTCGCCTAGAGGGGGGATGAATAGGCGATTAGAACTTTTCCTAGATTGGCTCAACAAAGGCGGAATAAAAATAGCGTCTACTATCCCTCGGCCCAGAAAACAGATTCCTTTCTTTTTAGAATTAAATCGGTGAATATTCAAACGGTCATAACTTTTGAATGGTGACTCCGACTGACCTGATTCAAATTGAGTTGGAAAGAGGGCCACAATAGCTACCCTATAAAGGAAAAGCAGTACCATATCGTGCCCTTGATCTAAACAAGTATCAGTATATATCGTACAAACTACTCTGAAATACAATACCTAGTACTATACTGGTAGTACTCTGCATCCAAAATAGTTCAATAGGGCTGATACCAACTGCACTATCCTATTACATAATTGAAAGGATACGGATGTTGCCTAGAGGGGGGTGAATAGGCGATTAAAACTTTTCCTAGAGTGGCTCAACAAAGGCGGAATAAAACTAGCGTTTACTACCGCTCGGCCCAGAAAACAGATCCCTTTCTTTTTAGAAATAAATCGGTGAATATTCAAACGGTCATAACTTTTGAATGGTGACTCAGATTGACCCGATTCAAATTGTGTTGGAAAGAGGATGACAATGGCTAACATATAAAGGCAAAGCAGTACCATATCGTGGCCTTGATCTAAACAAGTAGTATATATCGAACAAACTACTCTGAAATAGAAGACCTAGTACTACACTGGTAGTATTTTGCAGCCAAAATAGTTCAATAGGGCTGATACCAACTGCAACTATCCTATTATATAGTTTAAAGGATACGGATGTCGCCTAGAGGGGGGTTGAATAGGCGATTAAAACATTTCCTAGAGTGGCTCAACAAAGGCGGAATAAAACTAGCGTTTACTACCGCTCGACCCAGAAAAAAGATCCCTTTCTTTTTAGAATTAAATCGGTGAATATTCAAACGGTCATAACTTTTGAATGGTGACTCCGATTGACCCGATTCAAATTGTGTTGGAAAGAGGACGATAATAGCTACCATATAAAGGCAAAGCAGTACCATATAGTGCGCTTGATCTAAACAAGTAGTATATATCGTACAAATTACTCTGAAATAGAAGACCTAGTATTAAACTGGTAGTATTTTGCCGCCAAAATAGTTCAATAGGGATGATACCAACTGCACTATCCTATTACATAGTTTAAAGGATACGGATGTTGCCTAGAGGGGGGGTGAATAGGCAATTAAAAATTTTCCTAGACTGGCTCAACAAAGGCGGAATAATACTAGCGTTTACTAACGCTCGGCCCAGAAAACAGATCCCTTTCTTTTTAGATTTAAATCGGTGAATATTCAAACGGTCATAACTTTTGAATGGTGACTCCGATTGACCCGATTCAAATTGCGTTGGAAAGAGGACGACAATAGCTACCCTATAAAGGCAAAGCAGTACCATATCGTTACCTTGATCTAAACAAGTATCAGTATATATCGTACAAACTACTCTGAAATACAAGACCTAGTACTATACTGGTAGTATTTTGCAGCCAAAATAGTTCAATAGGGCTGATACCAACTGCACTATCCTATTACATAGTTGAAAGGATAGGGATGTCGCCTAGAGGGGGGTGAATAGGCGATTAGAACTTTTCCTAGATTGGCTCAACAAAGGCGGAATAAAAATAGCGTTTCCTACCCCTCGGCCCAGAAAACAGATCCCTTTCTTTTTAGAATTAAATCGGTGAATATTCAAACGGTCATAACTTTTGAATGGTGACTCCGATTGACCCGATTCAAATTGCGTTGGAAAGAGGACGAAAATAGCTACACTATAAAGGAAAAGCAGTACCATATCGTGCCCTTGATCTAAACAAGTATCAGTATATATCGTACAAACTACTCTAAAATACAAGACCTAGTACTATACGGGTAGTACTTTGCAGCCAAAATAGTTCAATAGGGCTGATACCAACTGCACTATCCTATTACATAGTTGAAAGGATACGGATGTCGCCTAGAGGGAGGGGTGAATAGGCGATTAAAAATTTTCCCAGAGTGTCTCAACCTAGGCGGAATAAAACTTGTGTTTACTACCGCTCGTCCCAGAAAACAGATCCCTTTCTTTCTAGAATTAAATCAGTGAATATTCAAACGGTCATAACTTTTGTATGGTGACTCCGATTGACCCGATTCAAATTGCGTTGGAAAGAGGACGACTATAGCTACCCTATAAAGGCAAAGCAGTACCATATCGTGCCCTTGATATAAACAAGTAGTATATATCGAACAAACTACTCTGAAATACAAGACCTAGTACTATACTGGTAGTACTTTGCAGCCAAAATAGTTCAATAGGGCTGATACCAACTGCATTATCCTATTATATAGTTGAAAGGCTACGGATGTCGCCTAGAGGGGGGGTGAATAGGCGATTACAACTTTTCCTAGATTGGCTCAACAAAGGCAGAATAAAACTAGAGTTTACTACCCCTCGGCCCAGAAAACAGATCCCTTTCTTTTTAGAATTAAATCGGTGAATATTCAAACGGTCATAACTTTTGAATGGTGACTCCGATTAACCCGATCAAATTAAGTTGGAAAGAGGGCGACAATAGTACCCTATAAAGGAAAAGCAGTACCATATCATGCCCTTGATTTAAACAAGTATCAGTATATATCATACAAACTACTCTGAAATACAGTACCTAGTACTATACTACTAGTACTTTGCAGCCAAAATAGTTCAATAGGGCTGATACCAACTGCACTATCCTATTACATAGTTGAAAGGATACGGATGTCACCTAGAGGGGGGGGTGAATAGGCGATTAAAACTTTTCCTAGAGTGGCTCAAAAAAGGCGGAATAAAACTAGCGTTTACTACCCCTCGGCCCAGAAAACAGATCCCTTTCTTTTTAGAACTAAATCGATGAATATTCAAACGGTCATAACTTTTGAATGGTGACTCCGATTGACCCGATTCAAATTGCGTTGGAAAGAGGACGAAAATAGCTACACTATAAAGGCAAAGCAGTACTATATCGTGCCCTTGATCTAAACAAGTATCAGTATATATCATACAAACTACTCTAAAATACAAGACCTAGTACTATACTGGTAGTACTTTGCAGCCAAAATAGTTCAATAGGGCTGATACCAACTGCACTATCCTATTACATAGTTGAAAGGATACGGATGTCGGCTAGTGGGAGGGGTATATAGGCGATTAAAACTTTTCCTAGAGTGGCTCAACAAAGGCGCAATAAAACTAGCATTTACTACCGTTTGGCCCAGAAAACAGATCCCTTCCTTTTTATAATTAAATCGGTGAATATTCAAACGGTCAAAACTTTTGAATGGTGACTCCGATTGACCCGATTCAAATTGTGTTGGAAAGAGGACGACAATAGCTACCATATAAAGGCAAAGCAGTACCTTATCATGCCCTTGATCTAAACAAGTATCAGTATATATCGTACAAACTACTCTGAAATACAAGACCTCGTACTATACTGGTAGTATTTTGCAGCCAAAATAGTTCAATAGGGCTGATACCAACTGCACTATCCTATTACATAGCTGAAAGGCTACGGATGTCGCCTAGAGGGGGAGGGGTGAATAGGGGATTAAAACTTTTCCTGGAGTGGATCAACAATGGCAGAATAAAACTAGCGTTTACTATCGCTCGGCCTAGAAAACAGATCCCTTTATTTTTATAATTAAATTGGTGAATATTCAAACGGTCATATCTTTTGAATGGTGACTCCGATTGACCCGATTAAAATTGCGTTGGAAAGAGGACGACAATAGCTACCCTATAAAGGCAAAGTAGTACCATATCATGCCCTTGATCTAAACAAGTAGTATATATCATACAAACTACTCTAAAATAGAAGACCTAGTACTACACTGGTAGTATTTTGCAGCCAAAATAGTTCAATAGGGCTGATACCAACTGCACTATCCTATTACATAGTTGAAAGGATACGGATGTCGCCTAGAGGGGGGGTGAATAGGTGATTAAAACTTTTCCTAGAGTGGCTCAACAAAGGCAGAATAAAACTAGCGTTTACTACTGCTCGGCCCAGAAAACAGATCCCTTTCTTTTTAGAATTAAATCGGTGAATATTCAAACGGTCAAAACTTTTGAATGGTGACTCCGATTGACCCGATTCAAATTGTGTTGGAAAGAGGACGACAATAGCTACCATATAAAGGCAAAGCAGTACCATATCGTGCCCTTGATCTAAACAAGTATCAGTATATATCATACAAACTACTCTGAAATACAAGACCAAGTATTGTACTGGTAGTATTTTGCAGCCAAAATAGTTCAATAGGGCTGATACCAACTGCACTATCCTATTACATAGTTGAAAGGCTACGGATGTCGCCTAGAGGGGGGTGAATAGGAGATTAAAATTTTTCCTAGAGTGGCTCAACAAAGGCAGAATAAAACTAGCGTTTACTACCGCCGCCCGTAAAAAGATCCCTTTCTTTTTAGAATTAAATCGGTGAATATTCAAACGGTCATAACTTTTGAATGGTGACTCCGATTGACCCGATTCAAATTGCGTTGGAAAGAGGACGACAATAGCTACCCTATAAAGGCAAAGCAGTACCATATCGTTACCTTGATCTAAACAAGTATCAGTATATATCGTACAAACTACTCTGAAATACAAGACCTAGTACTATAATGGTAGTATTTTGCAGCCAAAATAGTTCAATAGGGCTGATACCAACTGCACTATCCTATTACATAGTTGAAAGGATAAGGATGTCGCCTAGAGGGGGGTGAATAGGCGATTAGAAATTTTCCTAGATTGGCTCAACAAAGGCAGAATAAAAATAGCGTTTACTACCCCTCGGCCCAGAAAACAGATCCCTTTCTTTTTAGAATTAAATCGGTGAATATTCAAACGGTCAAAACTTTTGAATGGTGACTCCGATTGACCCGATTCAAATTGTGTTGGAAAGAGGACGACAATAGCTGCCCTATAAAGGAAAAGCAGTACCATATCGTGCCCTTGATCTAAACAAGTATCAGTATATATCGTACAAACTACTCTAAAATACAAGACCTAGTACTATACTGGTAGAACTTTGCAGCCAAAATAGTTCAATAGGGCTAATACCAACTGCACTATCCTATTACATAGTTGAAAGGATACGAATGTCGCCTAGAGGGAGGGGTGAATAGGCGATTTAAACTTTTCCCAGAGTGTCTCAACCTAGGCGGAATAAAACTTGTGTTTACTACCTCTCATCCCACAAAACAGATCCCTTTCTTTTTAGAATTAAATCAGTGAATATTCAAACGGTCATAACTTTTGAATGGTGACTCCGATTGACCCGATTCAAATTGCGTTGGAAAGAGGACGACTATAGCTACCCTATAAAGGCAAAGCAGTACCATATCGTGCCCTTGATCTAAACAAGTATCAGTATATATCGAACAAACTACTCTGAAATACAAGACTTAGTACTATACTACTAGTACTTTGCAGCCAAAATAGTTCAATAGGGCTGATACCAACTGCACTATCCTATTACATAGTTGAAAGGATACGGATGTCACCTAGAGGGGGGGTGAATAGGCGATTAAAACTTTTCCTAGAGTGGCTCAAAAAAGGCGGAATAAAACTAGCGTTTACTACCCCTCGGCCCAGAAAAAAGATCCCTTTCTTTTTAGAATTAAATCGGTGAATATTCAAACGGTCATAACTTTTGAATGGTGACTCCGATTGACCCTTTTCAAATTGCGTTGGAAAGAGGGCGACAATAGCTACACTATAAAGGCAAAGTAGTACCATATCGTGCCCTTGATCTAAACAAGTATCAGTATATATCATACAAACTACTCTGAAATACAGTACCTATTACTATACTGGTAGTACTTTGCAGCCAAAATAGTTCAATAGGGCTGATACCAACTGCACTATCCTATTACATAGTTGAAAGGATACGGATGTCGCCTAGAGGGAGGGGTGAATAGGCGATTAAAACTTTTCCTAGAGTGGCTCAACAAAGGCGCAATAAAACTAGCATTTACTACCGCTTGGCCCAGAAAACAGATCCCTTTATTTTTATAATTAAATCGGTGAATATTCAAACAGTCAAAACTTTTGAATGGTGACTCCGATTGACCCGATTCAAATTGTGTTAGAAAGAGGACGACAATAGCTACCATATAAAGGCAAAGCAGTACCTTATTGTGCCCTTGATCTAAACAAGTATCAGTATATATCGTACAAACTACTCTAAAATACAAGACCTCGTACTATACTGGTAGTATTTTGCAACCAAAATAGTTCAATAGGGCTGATACCAACTGCACTATCCTATTACATAGCTGAAAGGCTACGGATGTCGCCTAGAGGGGGAGGGGTGAATAGGGGATTAAAACTTTTCCTGGAGTGGATCAACAATGGCAGAATAAAACTAGCGTTTACTATCGCTCGGCCTAGAAAACAGATCCCTTTATTTTTATAATTAAATTGGTGAATATTCAAACGGTCATATCTTTTGAATGGTGACTCCGATTGACCCGATTAAAATTGCGTTGGAAAGAGGACGACAATAGCTACCCTATAAAGGCAAAGTAGTACCATATCATGCCCTTGATCTAAACAAGTAGTATATATCATACAAACTACTCTAAAATAGAAGACCTAGTACTACACTGGTAGTATTTTGCAGCCAAAATAGTTCAATAGGGCTGATACCAACTGCACTATCCTATTACATAGTTGAAAGGATACGGATGTCGCCTAGAGGGGGGGTGAATAGGTGATTAAAACTTTTCCTAGAGTGGCTCAACAAAGGCAGAATAAAACTAGCGTTTACTACTGCTCGGCCCAGAAAACAGATCCCTTTCTTTTTAGAATTAAATCGGTGAATATTCAAACGGTCAAAACTTTTGAATGGTGACTCCGATTGACCCGATTCAAATTGTATTGGAAAGAGGACGACAATAGCTACCATATAAAGGCAAAGCAGTACCATATCGTGCCCTTGATCTAAACAAGTATCAGTATATATCGTACAAACTACTCTAAAATACAAGACCTAGTACTATACTGGTAGTATTTTGCAGCCAAAATAGTTCAATAGGGCTGATACCAACTGCACTATCCTATTACATAGTTGAAAGGCTACGGATGTCGCCTAGAGGAGGGTGAATAGGCGATTAAATTTTTTCCTAGAGTGGCTCAACAAAGGCAGAATAAAACTAGCGTTTACTACCGCTCGGCCCAGAAAACAGATCCCTTTATTTTTAGAATTAAATCGGTGAATATTCAAACGGTCATAACTTTTGAATGGTGACTCCGATTGACCCGATTCAAATTGTGTTGGAAAGAGGACGACAATGGCTACAATATAAAGGCAAAGCAGTACCATATCGTGCCCTTGATTTAAACAAGTAGTACATATCGAACAAACTATTCTAAAATAAAAGACCTAGTACTACACTGGTAGTATTTTGCAGCCAAAATAGTTCAATAGGGCTGATACCAACTGCACTATCCTATTATATAGTTTAAAGGATACGGATGTCGCCTAGAGGGGGTGAATAGGGATTAAAACATTTCCTAGAGTGGCTCAACAAAGGCGGAATAAAACTAGCGTTTACTACCGCTCGGCCCAGAAAAAAGATCCCTTTCTTTTTAGAATTAAATCGTTGAATATTCAAACGGTCATAACTTTTGAATGGTGACTCCGATTGACCCGATTCAAATTGTGTTGGAATGAGGACGACAATAGCTACCATATAAAGGCAAAGCAGTACCATATCGTGCCCTTGATCTAAACAAGTAGTATATATCGTACAAATTACTCTGAAATAGAAGACCTCGTACTACACTGGTAGTATTTTGCAGCCAAAATAGTTCAATAGGGCCGATACCAACTGCACTATCCTATTACATAGTTTAAAGGATACAAATGTCGCCTAGAGGGGGGGTGAATAGGCAATTAAAACTTTTCCTAGACTAGCTCAACAAAGGCAGAATAAAACTAGCGTTTACTACCGCTCGGCCCAGAAAACAGATCTCTTTCTTTTTAGAATTAAATAGGTGAATATTCAAACGGTCATAAATTTTGAATGGTGACTCCGATTGACCCGATTCAAATTGCGTTGGAAAGAGGACGACAATAGCTACCCTATAAAGGCAAAGCAGTACCATATCGTTACCTTGATCTAAACAAGTATCAGTATATATCGTACAAACTACTATGAAATACAAGACCTAGTACTATACTGGTAGTATTTTGCAGCCAAAATAGTTCAATAGGGCTGATACCAACTGCACTATCCTATTACATAGTTGAAACGATACGGATGTCGCCTAGAGGGGGGGTGAATAGGCGATTAGAACTTTTCCTAGATTGGCTCAACAAAGGCGGAATAAAAATAGCGTTTACTACCCCTCGGCCCAGAAAATAGATCCCTTTCTTTTTAGAATTAAATTGGTGAATATTCAAATGGTCAGAACTTTTGAATGCTGACTCCGATTGACCCGATTCAAATTGAGTTGGATAGAGGGCGACAATAGCTACCCTATAAAGAAAAAGCAGTACCATATCGTGCCCTTGATCTAAACAAGTATCAGTATATATCGTACAAACTACTCTGAAATACAATACCTAGTTCTATACTGGTAGTATTTTGCAGCCAAAATAGTTCAATAGGGCTGATACCAACTGCACTATCCTATTACATAGTTGAAAGGATACTGATGTTGCCTAGAGGGGGTGAATAGGCGATTAATACTTTTCGTAGAGTGGCTCAACAAAGGCGGAATAAAACTAGCGTTTACTACCGCTCGGCCCAGAAAACAGATCCCTTTCTTTTTAGAATTAAATCAATGAATATTCAAACGGTCATAACTTTTGAATGGTGACTCCGATTGACAAGATTCAAATTGTGTCGGAAAGAGGACGACAATAGCTACCATATAAAGGCAAAGAAGTACCACATCGTGCCCTTGATCTAAACAAGCATCAGTATATATCGTACAAACTACTCAAAATACAAGACCTCGTACTATACTAGTAGTATGTTGAAGCCAAAATAGTTCAATAGGGCTGACACCAACTACACTATCCTATTACATAGTTGAAAGGCTACGGATGTCGACTAGAGGGGGGTGAATAGGCGATTAAAACTTTTCCCTGAGTGGCTTAACCTAGGAAGAATAAAACTTGGGTTTACTACCGCTCGGCCCAGAAAACAGATCCCTTTCTTTTTAGAATTAAATCAGTGAATATTCAAACGGTCATAACTTTTGAATGGTGACTCCGATTGACCCGATTCAAATTGCGTTGGAAAGAGGACGACTATAGCTACCCTATAAAGGCAAAGCAGTACCATATCGTTCCCTTGATCTAAACAAGTATCAGTATACATCGAACAAACTACTCTTAAATACAAGACCTAGTACTATACTGGTAGTATTTTGCAGCCAAAATAGTTCAATAGGGCTGATACCAACTGCACTATCCTATTACATAGTTGAAAGGATACGGATGTCGCCTAGAGGGAGGGGTGAATAGGCGATTAAAACTTTTCCCAGTGTGGCTCAACCTAGGCAGAATAAAACTAGCGTTTACTACCGCTCGGCCCAGAAAACAGATCCCTTTCTTTTTAGAATTAAATAGGTGAATATTCAAACGGTCATAAATTTTGAATGGTGACTCCGATTGACCCGATTCAAATTGCGTTGGAAAGAGGACGACAATAGCTACCCTATAAAGGCAAAGCAGTACCATATCGTTACCTTGATCTAAACAAGTATCAGTATGTATCGTACAAACTACTATGAAATACAAGACCTAGTACTATACTGGTAGTATTTTGCAGCCAAAATAGTTCAATAGGGCTGATACCAACTGCACTATCCTATTACATAGTTGAAAGGATACGGATGTCGCCTAGAGGGGGGGTGAATAGGCGATTAGAACTTTTCCTAGATTGGCTCAACAAAGGCGGAATAAAAATAGCTTTTACTACCCCTCGGCCTAGAAAATAGATCCCTTTCTTTTTAGAATTAAATCGGTGAATATTCAAACGGTCAGAACTTTTGAATGTCAATTGATCAATTCGATTCAAATTGAGTTGGATAGAGGGCGACAATAGCTAACCTATAAAGGAAAAAGCAGTACCATATCGTGCCCTTGATCTAAACAAGTATCAGTATATATCGTACAAACTACTCTGAAATACAATACCTAGTTCTATACTGGTAGTACTTTGCAGCCAAAATAGTTCAATAGGGCTGATACCAACTGCACTATCCTATTACATAGTTGAAAGGATACTAATGTTGCCTAGAGGGGGTGAATAGGCGATTAAAACTTTTCCTAGAGTGGCTCAACAAAGGCGAAATAAAACTAGCGTTTACTACCGCTCGGCCCAGAAAACAGATCCCTTTCTTTTTAGAATTAAATCGATGAATATTCAAACGGTCATAACTTTTGAATGGTGACTCCGATTGACAAGATTCAAATTGTGTTGGAAAGAGGTCGACAATAGCTACAATATAAAGGCAAAGAAGTACCATATCGTGCCCTTGATCTAAACAAGTATCAGTATATATCGTACAAACTACTCTGAAATACAAGACCTCGTACTATACTAGTAGTATTTTGAAGCCAAAATAGTTCAATAGGGCTGACACCAACTACACTATCCTATTACATAGTTGAAAGGCTACGGATGTCGCCTAGAGGGGGGTGAATAGGCGATTAAAACTTTTCCCAGAGTGGCTCAACCTAGGCAGAATAAAACTTGCGTTTACTACCGCTCGGCCCAGAAAACGGATCCCTTTCTTTTTAGAATTAAATCAGTGAATATTCAAACGGTCATAACTGTTGAATGGTGACTCCGATTGACCCGATTCAAATTGCGTTGGAAAGAGGACGACTATAGCTACCCTATAAAGGCAAAGCAGTACCATATCGTGCCCTTGATCTAAACAAGTATCAGTATACATCGAACAAACTACTCTGAAATACAAGACCTAGTACTATACTGGTAGTATTTTGCAGCCAAAATAGTTCAATAGGGCTGATACCAACTGAACTATCCTATTACATAGTTGAAAGGATACGGATGTCACCTAGAGGGAGGGGTGAATAGGCGATTAAAACATTTCCTAGAGTGGCTCAACAAAGGCGCAATAAAACTAGCATTTACTACCGCTTGGCCCAGAAAACAGATCCCTTTCTTTTTAGAATTAAATCAATGAATATTCAAACGGTCATAACTTTTGAATGGTGACTCCGGTTGACCCGATTCAAATTGTGTTGGAAAGAGGACGACAATAGCTACCATATAAAGGCAAAGCAGTACCATATCGTGCCCTTGATCTAAACAAGTAGTATATATCGTACGAATTACTCTGAAATAGAAGACCTAGTACTATATTAGTAGTATTTTGCAGCCAAAATAGTTCAATAGGGCTGATACCAACTGCACTATCCTATTACATAGTCTAAAGGATACAAATGTCGCCTAGAGGGGGGGGGGGTGAATAGGCAATTAAAACTTTTCCTAGACTAGCTCAATAGAGGCGGAATAAAACTAGCGTTTACTACCGCTCGGACCAGAAAACAGATCCCTTTCTTTTTAGAATTAAGTAGGTGAATATTCAAACGGTCATAAATTTTGAATGGTGACTCCGATTGACCCGATTCAAATTGCGTTGGAAAGAGGACGACAATAGCTACCCTATAAAGGCAAAGCAGTACCATATCGTTACCTTGATCTAAACAAGTATCAGTGTATATATCGTACAAACTACTATGAAATACAAGACCTAGTACTATACTGGTAATATTTTGCAGCCAAAATAGTTCAATAGGGCTGATACCAACTGCACTATCCTATTACATAGTTGAAAGGATACGGATGTCGCCTAGAGGGGGGGTGAATAGGCGATTAGAACTTTTCCTAGATTGGCACAACAAAGGCGGAATAAAAATAGCGTTTACTACCCCTCGGCCCAGAAAATAGATCCCTTTCTTTTTAGAATTAAATCGTTGATTATTCAAACGGTCAGAACTTTTGAATGCTGACTCCGATTGACCCGATTCAAATTGAGTTGGATAGAGGGCGACAATAGCTAACCTATAAAGGAAAAAGCAGTACCATATCGTTCCCTTGATCTAAACAAGTATCAGTATATATCGTACAAACTACTCTGAAATACAATACCTAGTTCTATACTAGTAGTACTTTGCAGCCGAAATAGTTCAATAGGGCTGATACCAACTACACTATCCTATTACATAGTTGAAAGGATACTAATGTTGCCTAGAGGGGGTGAATAGGAGATTAAAACTTTTCCTAGAGTGGCTCAACAAAGGCGGAATAAAACTAGCGTTTACTACCGCTCGGCCCAGAAAACAGATCCCGTTCTTTTTAGAATTAAATCGATGAATATTCAAACGGTCATAAATTTTGAATGGTGACTCCGATTGAAAAGATTCAAATTGTGTTGGAAAGAGGTCGACAATAGCTACCATATAAAGGCAAAGAAGTACCATATCGTGCCCTTGATCTAAACAAGTATCAGTATATATCGTACAAACTACTCTGAAATACAAGACCTCGTACTATACTAGTAGTATTTTGAAGCCAAAATAGTTCAATAGGGCTGACACCAACTACACTATCCTATTACATAGTTGAAAGGCTACGGATTTCGCCTAGAGGGGGTGAATAGGCGATTAAAACTTTTCCCAGAGTGGCTCAACCTAGGCAGAATAAAACTTGCGTTTACTACCGCTCGGTCCAGAAAACAGATCCCTTTCTTTTTAGAATTAAATTAGTGAATATTCAAACGGTCATAACTTTTGAATGGTGACTCCGATTGACCCGATTCAAATTGGGTTGGAAAGAGGACGACTATAGCTACCCTATAAAGGCAAAGCAGTACCATATCGTGCCCTTGATCTAAACAAGTATCAGTATATATCGAACAAACTACTCTGAAATACAAGACCTAGTACTATACTGGTAGTACTTTGCAGCCAAAATAGTTCAATAGGGCTGATACCAACTGCATTATCCTATTACATAGTTGAAAGGATACGGATGTCGCCTAGAGGGGGGTGAATAGGCGATTAAAACTTTTCCTAGAGTGGCTCAACAAAGGCAGAATAAAACTAGCGTTTACTACTGCCCGGCCCAGAAAACAGATCCCTTTCTTTTTAGAATTAAATCGGTGAATATTCAAACGGTCAAAACTTTTGAATGGTGACTCCTATTGAGCCGATTCAAATTGTGTTGGAAAGAGGACGACAATAGCTACCATATAAAGGCAAAGTAGTACCATATCGTGCCCTTGATCTAAACAAGTATCAGTATATATCGTACAAACTACTCTAAAATACAAGACCTAGTACTATACTGGTAGTATTTTGCAGCCAAAATAGTTCAATAGGGCTGATACCAACTGCACTATCCTATTACATAGTTGAAAGGCTAAGGATGTCGCCTAGAGGCGGGGTGAATAGGCGATTAAAATTTTTCCTAGAGTGGCTCAACAAAGGCAGAATAAAACTAGCGTTTACTACTGCTCGGCCCAGAAAAAAGATCCCTTTCTTTTTAGAATTAAATCGGTGAATATTCAAACGGTCATAACTTTTGAATGGTGACTCCGATTGACCCGATTCAAATTGTGTTGGAAAGAGGACGACAATAGCTACCATATAAAGGCAAAGCAGTACCATATCGTGCCCTTGATCTAAACAAGTTGTATATATCGTACAAATTACTCTGAAATAGAAGACCTAGTACTACACTGGTAGTATTTTGCAGCCAAAATAGTTCAATAGGGCTGATACCAACTGCACTATCCTATTATATAGTTTAAAGGATACGGATGTCGCCTAGAGGGGGGGGGTGAATAGGCAATTAAAACTTTTCCTAGACTAGCTCAACAAAGGCGGAATAAAACTAGCGTTTACTACCGCTCGGCCCGGAAAACAGATCCCTTTCTTTTTAAATTTAAATTGGTGAATATGCAAACGGTCATAACTTTTGAATGGTGACTCCGATTGACCCGATTCAAATTGCGTTGGAAGGAGGACGACAATATCTACCGTATAAAGGAAAAGCAGTACCATATCGTTACCTTGATCTAAACAAGTATCAGTATATATCGTACAAACTACTCTGAAATACAAGACCTAGTACTATACTGGTAGTATTTTGCAGCCAAAATAGTTCAATAGGGCTGATACCAACTGCACTATCCTATTACATAGTTGAAAGGATACAGATGTCGCCTAGAGGGGGGGGGTGAATAGGCGATTAGAACTTTTCCTAGATTGGATCAACAAAGGCGGAATAAAAATAGTGTTTACTACCCCTCGGCCCAGAAAATAGATCCCTTTCTTTTTAGAATTAAATCGGTGAATATTCAAACGGTCAGAACTTTTGAATGCTGACTCCGATTGACCCAATTCAAATTGAGTTGGATAGAGGGCGACAATAGCTACCCTATAAAGGAAAAGCAATACCATATCGTGCCCTTGATCTAAACAAGTATGAGTATATATCGTACAAACTAATCTGAAATACAATACCTAGTTCTATACTGGTAGTACTTTGCAGCCAAAATAGTTCAATAGGGATGATACCAACTGCACTATCCTATTACATAGTTGAAAGGATACTGATGTTGCCTAGAGAGGGTGAATAGGCGATTAAAACTTTTCCTAGAGTGGCTCAACAAAGGCGGAATAAAAATAGCATTTACTACCGCTCGGCCCAGAAAACAGATCCCTATCTTTTTAGAATTAAATCGGTGAATATTCAAACGGTCATAACTTTTGAATGGTGACTCCGATTGACAAGATTCAAATTGTGTTGGAAAGAGGACGACAATAGCTACCATATAAAGGCAAAGCAGTACCATATCGTGCCCTTGATCTAAACAAGTAACAGTATATATCGTACAAACTACTCTGAAATACAAGACCTCGTACTATACTAGTAGTATTTTGAAGCCAAAATAGTTCAATAGGGCTAACATCAACTACACTATCCTATTACATAGTTGAAAGGCTACGGATGTCGCCTAGAGGGGGTGAATAGGCGATTAAAACTTTTCCCAGAGTGGCTCAACCTAGGCAGAATAAAACTTGCGTTTACTACCGCTCGGCCCAGAAAACAGATCCCTTTCTTTTTAGAATTAAATCAGTGAATATTCAAACGGTCATAACTTTTGAATGGTGACTCCGATTGACCCGATTCAAATTGCGTTGGAAAGAGGACGACTATAGCTACCCTATAAAGGCAAAGCAGTACCATATCGTGCCCTTGATCTAAACAAGTATCAGTATATATCGAACAAACTACTCTGAAATACAAGACCTAGTACTATACTGGTAGTACTTTGCAGCCAAAATAGTTCAATAGGGCTGATACCAACTGCACTATCCTATTACATAGTTGAAAGGATACGGATGTCGCCTAGAGGGGGGTGAATAGGCGATTAAAACTTTTCCTAGAGTGGCTCAACAAAGGCAGAATAAAACTAGCGTTTACTACTGCCCGGCCCAGAAAACAGATCCCTTTCTTTTTAGAATTAAATCGGTGAATATTCAAACGGTCAAAACTTTTGAATGGTGACTCCTATTGAGCCAATTCAAATTGTGTTGGAAAGAGGACGACAATAGCTACCATATAAAGGCAAAGTAGTACCATATCGTGCCCTTGATCTAAACAAGTATCACTATATATCGTACAAACTACTCTGAAATACAAGACCTAGTACTATACTGGTAGTATTTTGCAGCCAAAATAGTTCAATAGGGCTGATACCAACTGCACTATCCTATTACATAGTTGAAAGGCTAAGGATGTCGCCTAGAGGCGGGGTGAATAGGCGATTAAAATTTTTCCTAGAGTGGCTCGACAAAGGCAGAATAAAACTAGCGTTTACTACCGCTCGGCCCAGAAAAAAGATCCCTTTCTTTTTAGAATTAAATCGGTGAATATTCAAACGGTCATAACTTTTGAATGGTGACTCCGATTGACCCGATTCAAATTGTGTTGGAAAGAGGACGACAATAGCTACCATATAAAGGCAAAGCAGTACCATATCGTGCCCTTGATCTAAACAAGTTGTATATATCGTACAAATTACTCTGAAATAGAAGACCTAGTACTACACTGGTAGTATTTTGCAGCCAAAATAGTTCAATAGGGCTGATACCAACTGCACTATCCTATTACATAGTTTAAAGGTTACGGATGTCGCCTAGAGGGGGGGTGAATAGGCAACTAAAACTTTTCCTAGACTAGCTCAACAAAGGCGGAATAAAACTAGCGTTTACTACCGCTCGGCCCGGAAAACAGATCCCTTTCTTTTTAAATTTAAATTGGTGAATATTCAAACGGTCATAACTTTTGAATGGTGACTCTGATTGACCCGATTCAAATTGCGTTGGAAGGAGGACGACAATATCTACCCTATAAAGGAAAAGCAGTACCATATCATTACCTTGATCTAAACAAGTATCAGTATATATCGTACAAACTAATCTGAAATACAAGACCTAGTACTATACTGGTAGTATTTTGCAGCCAAAATAGTTCAATAGGGCTGATACCAACTACACTATCCTATTACATAGTTGAAAGGATACGGATGTCGCCTAGAGGGGGGTGAATAGTCGATTAAAACTTTTTCTAGAGTGGCTCAACAAAGGCAGAATAAAACTAGCGTTTACTACAGCTCGGCCCAGAAAACAGATCCCTTTCTTTTTAGAATTAAATCAGTGAATATTCAAACAGTCATAAATTTTGAATGGTGACTCCGATTGACCCGATTCAAATTGCGTTGGAAAGAGGACGACTATAGCTACCCTATAAAGGCAATGCAGTACCATATCGTGCCCTTGATCTAAACAAGTATCAGTATATATCAAACAAACTACTCTGAAATACAAGACCTAGTACTATACTGGTAGTACTTTGCAGCCAAAATAGTTCAATAGGGCTGATACCAACTACACTATCCTATTACATAGTTGAAAGGATACGGATGTCGCCTAGAGGGAGGGGTGAATAGGCGATTAAAACTTTTCCTAGAGTGGCTCAACAAAGGGGCAATAAAACTAGCATTTACTACCGCTTGGCCCAGAAAACAGATCCCTTTCTTTTTATAATTAAATCGGTGAATATTCAAATGGTCAAAACTTTAGAATGGTGACTCCGATTGACCCGATTCAAATTGTGTTGGAAAGAGGACGACAATAGCTACCATATAAAGGCAAATCAGTACCATATCGTGCCCTTGATCTAAACAAGTATCAGTATATATCGTACAAACTACTCTGAAATACAAGACCTCGTACTATACTGGTAGTATTTTGCAGGCAAAATAGTTCAATAGGGCTGATACCAATTGCACTATCCTATTACATAGTTGAAAGGCTACGGATGTCGCCTAGAGGGGGGGTGAATAGGGGATTAAAACTTTTCCTAGAGTGGATCAACAATGGCAGAATAAAACTAGCGTTTACTATCGCTCGGCCTAGAAAACAGATCCCTTTCTTTTTATAATTAAATGGATGAATATTCAAACGGTCATATCTTTTGAATGGTGACTCCGATTGACCTGATTCAAATTCCATTGGAAAGAGGATGACAATAGCTACCCTATAAAGGCAAAGCAGTACCATATCATGCCCTTGATCTAAACAAGTAGTATATATCATACAAACTACTCTGAAATAGAAGACCTAGTACTACACTGGTAGTATTTTGCAACCAAAATAGTTCAATAGGGCTGATACCAACTACACTATCCTATTACATAGTTGAAAGGATACGGATGTCGCCTAGAGGGGGGTGAATAGTCGATTAAAACTTTTTCTAGAGTGGCTCAACAAAGGCAGAATAAAACTAGCGTTTACTACTGCTCGGCCCAGAAAACAGATCCCTTTCTTTTTAGAATTAAATCGGTGAATATTCAAACGGTCAAAACTTTTGAATGGTGACTCCGATTGACCCGATTCAAATTGTGTTGGAAATAGGACGACAATAGCTACCATATAAAGGCAAAGCAGTACCATATCGTGCCCTTGATCTAAACAAGTATCAGTATATATCATACAAACTACTCTGAAATACAAGACCTAGTACTATACTGGTAGTATTTTACAGCCAAAATAGTTCAATAGGGCTGATACCAACTTCACTATCCTATTACATAGTTGAAAGGCTATGGATGTCGCCTAGAGGCGTGGTGAATAGGCGATTAAATTTTTTCCTAGAGTGGCTCAACAAAGGCAGAATAAAACTAGCGTTTACTACCGCTCGGCCCAGAAAATAGATCCCTTTCTTTTTAGAATTAAATCGATGAATATTCAAACGGTCATAACTTTTGAATGGTGACTCCGATTGACCCGATTCAAATTGTGTTGGAAAGAGGACGACAATGGCTACCATATAAAGGCAAAGCAGTACCATATCGTGCCCTTGATCTAAACAAGTAGTATATATCGAACAAACTATTCTGAAATAAAAGACCTAGTACTACTCTGGTAGTATTTTGGAGCCAAAATAGTTCAATAGGGCTGATACCAACTGCACTATCCTATTATATAGTTCAAAGGATACAAATGTCGCCTAGAGGGGGGGTGAATAGGGATTAAAACATTTCCTAGAGTGGATCAACAAAGGCGGAATAAAACTAGCGTTTACTACCGCTCGGCCCAGAAAAAAGATCCCTTTCTTTTTAGAATTAAATCGGTGAATATTCAAACGGTCATAACTTTTGAATGGTGACTCCGATTGACCCGATTCAAATTGTGTTGGAAAGAGGACGACAATAGCTACCATATAAAGGCAAAGCAGTACCATATCGTGCCCTTGATCTAAACAAGTATTATATATCGTAAAAATTACTCTAAAATAGAAGACCTAGTACTACACTGGTAGTATTTTGCAGCCAAAATTGTTCAATAGGGCTGATACCAACTGCACTATCCTATTACATAGTTTAAAGGATACGGATGTCGCCTAGAGGGGTGGGTGAATAAGCAATTAAAACTTTTCCTAGACTGGCTCAACAAATGCGAAATAAAACTAGCGTTTACTACCGCTCGGCCCAGAAAACAGATCCCTTTCTTTTTAGAATTAAATCGGTGAATATTCAAACGGTCATAACTTTTGAACGGTGACTCCGATTGACCCGATTCAAATTGCATTGAAAAGAGGACGACAATAGCTACCGTATAAAGGCAAAGCAGTACCATATCGTTACCTTGATCTAAACAAGTATCAGTATATATCCTACAAACTACTCTGAAATACAAGACCTAGTACTATACTGGTAGTATTTTGCAGCCAAAATAGTTTAATAGGGCTGATACCAACTGCACTATCCTGTTACATAGTTGAAAGGATACAGATGTCACCTAGAGGGGGGGTGAATAGGCGATTAGAACTTTTCCTAGATTGGCTCAACAAAGGCGGAATAAAAATAGCGTTTACTACCCCTCGGCCCAGAAAACAGATCCCTTTTCTTTTTAGAATTAAATCGGTGAATATTCAAACGATAAGAACTTTTGAATGGTGACTTCGATTAACCCGATTCAAATTGATTTGGATAGAGGGCGACAATAGCTACCCTATAAAGGAAAAGCAGTACCATATCATGCCCTTGATCTAAACAAGTATCAGTATATATCGTACAAACTACTCTGAAATACAATACCTAGTTCTATATTGGTAGTACTTTGCAGCCAAAATAGTTCAATAGGGCTGATACCAACTGCACTATCCTATTACATAGTTGAAAGGATACTGATGTTGCCTAGAGGGGGTGAATAGGCGATTAAAACTTTTCCTCGAGTGGCTCAACAAAGGCGGAATAAAACTAGCGTTTACTACCGCTCGACCCAGAAAACAGATCCCTTTCTTTTTAGAATTAAATCGGTGAATATTCAAACGGTCAGAACTTTTGAATGGTTACTCCGATTGAGAAGGTTCAAATTGTGTTGGAAAGAGGACGACAATAGCTACCATATAAAGGCAAAGCAGTACCATATCGTGCCCTTGATCTAAACAAGTATCAGTATATATCGTACAAACTACTCTGAAATACAAGACCTCGTACTATACTAGTAGTATTTTGAAGCTAAAATAGTTCAATAGGGCTGACACCAACTACACTATCCTATTACATAGTTGAAAGGCTACGGATGTCGCCTAGAGGGGGGGTGAATAGGCGATTAAATCTTTTCCCAGAGTGGCTCAACCTAGGCGGAATAAAACTTGCGTTTACTACCGCTCGGCCCAGAAAACAGATCCCTTTCTTTTTAGAATTAAATCAGTGAATATTCAAACGGTCGTAACTTTTGAATGGTGACTCCGATTGACCCGATTCAAATTGCGTTGCAAAGAGGACGACTATAGCTACCCTATAAAGGCAAAGCAGTACCATATCGTGCCCTTGATCTAAACAAGTATCAGTATATATCGAACAAACTACTCTGAAATACAAGACCTAGTACTATACTGGTAGTACTTTGCAGCCAAAATAGTTCAATAGGGCTGATACCAACTGCACTATCCTATTACATAGTTGAAAGGATACTGATGTTCCCTAGAGGGGGTGAATAGGCGATTAAAACTTTTCCTAGAGTGGCTCAACAAAGGCGGAATAAAACTAGGGTTTACTACCGCTCGGCCCAGAAAACAGATCCCTTTCTTTTTAGAATTAAATCAATGAATATTCAAACGGTCATAACTTTTGAATGGTGACTCCGATTGACAAGATTCAAATTGTGTTGGAAAGAGGACGACAATAGCTACCATATAAAGGCAAAGAAGTACCACATCGTGCCCTTGATCTAAACAAGTATCAGTATATATCGTACAAACTACTCTGAAATACAAGACCTCGTACAATACTAGTAGTATTTTGAAGCCAAAATAGTTCAATAGGGCTGACACCAACTACACTATCCTATTACATAGTTGAAAGGCTACGGATGTCGCCTAGAGCGGGGTGAATAGGCGATTAAAACTTTTCCCAGAGTGGCTCAGCCTAGGCAGAATAAAACTTGCATTTACTACCGCTCGGCCCAGAAAACGGATCCCTTTCTTTTTAGAATTAAATCAGTGAATATTCAAACGGTCATAACTTTTGAATGGTGACTCCTATTGACCCGATTGAAATTGCGTTGGAAAGAGGACGACTATAGCTACCCTATAAAGGCAAAGCAGTACCATATCGTGACCTTGATCTAAACAAGTATCAGTATATATCGAACAAACTACTCTGAAATACAAGACCTAGTACTATACTGGTAGTACTTTGCAGCCAAAATAGTTCAATAGGGCTGATACCAACTGCACTATCCTATTACATAGTTGAAAGGATACTGATGTTGCCTAGAGGGGGTGAATAGGCGATTAAAACTTTTACTAGAGTGGCTCAACAAAGGCGGAATAAAACTAGGGTTTACTACCGCCGCCCGTAAAAGCATCCCTTTCTTTTAGAATTAAATCAATGAATATTCAAACGGTCATAACTTTTGAATGGTGACTCCGATTGACAAGATTCAAATGTGTTGGAAAGAGGACGACAATAGCTACCATATAAAGGCAAAGAAGTACCACGTCGTGCCTTGATCTAAACAAGTATCGGATATATCATACAAACTACTCTGAAATACAAGACCTCGTACTATACTAGTAGTATTTTGAAGCCAAAATAGTTCAATAGGGCTGACACCAACTACACTATCCTATTACATAGTTGAAAGGCTACGGATGTCGCCTAGATGGGGTGAATAGGCGATTAAAACTTTTCCCAGAGTGGCTCAACCTAGGCAGAATAAAACTTGCGTTACTACACCGCCCGTAAAACAGATCCCTTTCTTTTAGAATTAAATCGTGAATATTCAAACGGTCATAACTTTTGAATGGTGACCGATTGACCCGATTCATATTGCGTTGGAAAGATGACTATAGCTACCCTATAAAGGCAAAAGCAGTACCATATCGTGCCTTGATCTAAACAAGTATCAGTATACATCGAACAAACTACTCTAAAATACAAGACCTAGTACTATCTCGGTAGTATTTTGCACCAAAATAGTTCAATAGGGCTGATACCAACTGAACTATCCTATTACATAGTTGAAAGGATACGGATGTCGCCTAGAGGGAGGGGTGAATAGGCGATTAAAACATTTCCTAGAGTGGCTCAACAAAGGCGCAATAAAACTAGTATTTACTACCGCTTGGCCCAGAAAACAGATCCCTTTCTTTTTATAATTAAATCGGTGAATATTCAAACGGTCATAACTTTTGAATGGTGACTCCGATTGACCCGATTCAAATTGTGTTGGAAAGAGGACGACAATAGCTACCATATAAAGGCAAAGCAGTACCATATCGTGCCCTTGATCTAAACAAGTAGTATATATCGTACAAATTACTCTGAAATAGAAGACCTAGTACTATACTGGTAGTATTTTGCAGCCAAAATAGTTCAATAGAGCTGATACCAACTACACTATCCAATTACATAGTTTAAAGGATACAAATGTCGCCTAGAGGGGGGGTGAATAGGCAATTAAAACTTTTCCTAGACTAGCTCAACAGAGGCGGAATAAAACTAGCGTTTACTACCGCCGTCCAAAATGATCCCTTTCTTTTTAGAATTAAATAGGTGAATATTCAAACGGTCATAAATTTTGAATGGTGACTCCGATTGACCCGATTCAAATTGCGTTGGAAAGAGGACGACAATAGCTACCCTATATAGGCAAAGCAGTACCATATCGTTACCTTGATCTAAACAAGTATCAGTATATATTGTACAAACTACTATGAAATACAAGACCTAGTACTATACTGGTAGTATTTTGCAGCCAAAATAGTTCAATAGGGCTGATACCAACTGCACTATCCTATTACATAGTTGAAACGATACGGATGTCGCCTAGAGGGGGGGTGAATAGGCGATTAGAACTTTTCCTAGATTGGCTCAACAAAGGAGGAATAAAAATAGCGTTTACTACCCCTCGGCCTAGAAAATAGATCCCTTTCTTTTTAGAATTAAATCGTTGAATATTCAAACGGTCAGAACTTTTGAATGCTGACTCCGATTAACCCGATTCAAATTGAGTTGGATAGAGGTCGACAATACTAACCTATAAAGGAAAAAGAAGTACCATATCGTGCCCTTGATCTAAACAAGTATCAGTATATATCGTACAAACTACTCTGAAATACAATACCTAGTTCTATACTGGTAGTACTTTGCAGCCAAAATAGTTCAATAGGGCTGATACCAACTGCACTATCCTATTACATAGTTGAAAGGATACTAATGTTGCCTAGAGGGGGTGAATAGGCGATTAAAACTTTTCCTAGAGTGGCTCAACAAAGGCGTAATAAAACTAGCGTTTACTACCGCTCGGCCCAGAAAACAGATCCCTTTCTTTTTAGAATTAAATCGATGAATATTCAAACGGTCATAACTTTTGAATGGTGACTCCGATTGACAAGATTCAAATTGTGTAGGAAAGAGGTCGACAATAGCTACCATATAAAGGCAAAGAAGTACCATATCGTGCCCTTGATCTAAACAAGTATCAGTATATATCGTACAAACTTCTTTGAAATACGAGACCTCGTACTATACTAGTAGTATTTTGAAGCCAAAATAGTTCAATAGGGCTGACACCAACTACACTATCCTATTACATAGTTGAAAGGCTACGGATGTCGCCTAGAGGGGGGTGAATAGGCGATTAAAACTTTTCCCAGAGTGGCTCAACCTAGGCAGAATAAAACTTGCGTTTACTACCGCTCGGCCCAGAAAACGGATCCCTTTCTTTTTAGAATTAAATCAGTGAATATTCAAACGGTCATAACTTTTGAATGGTGACTCCGAGTGACCCGATTCAAATTGCGTTGGAAAGAGGACGACTATAGCTACCCTATAAAGGCAAAGCAGTACCATATCGTGCCCTTGATCTAAACAAGTATCAGTATATATCGAACAAACTACTCTGAAATACAAGACCTAGTACTATACTGGTAGTACTTTGCAGCCAAAATAGCTCAATATGGCTGATACCAACTGCACTATCCTATTACATAGTTGAAAGGATACTGATGTTGCCTAGAGGGGGTGAATAGGCGATAAAAACTTTTCCTAGAGTGCCTCAACAAAGGCGGAATAAAACTAGCGTTTACTACCGCCGCCCGTAAAAGATCCCTTTCTTTTAGAATTAAATCAATGAATATTCAAACGGTCATAACTTTTGAATGGTGACTCGATTGACAAGATTCAAATTGTGTTGGAAAGAGGACGACTATAGCTAACCTATAAAGGCAAAGAAGTACCACATCGCCCTTGATCTAAACAAGTATCAGATATATCGTACAAACTACTCAAATACAAGACCTAGTACTATCTTGGTAGTATTTTGCACCAAAATAGTTCAATAGGGTCGATAACCGAACTATCCTATTACATAGTTGAAAGGATACGGATGTCGCCTAGAGGGAGGGTGAAAAGCGATTAAAACATTTCCTAGAGTGGCTCAACAAAGGCGCAATAAAACTAGCATTTACTACCGCTTGGCTCAGAAAACAGATCCCTTTCTTTTTATAATTAAATCGGTGAATATTCAAACGGTCATAACTTTTGAATGGTGACTCCGATTGACCGATTCAAATTGTGTTGGAAAGAGGACAATAGCTACCATATAAAGGCAAAGCAGTACCATATCGTGACCTTGATCTAAACAAGTAGTATATATCGTACAAATTACTCTGAAATAGAAGACCTAGTACTATACTGGTAGTATTTTGCAGCCAAAATAGTTCAATAGGGCTGATACCAACTGCACTATCCTATTACATAGTTTATAGGATACAAATGTCGCCTAGAGGGGGGGTGAATAGGCAATTAAAACTTTTCCTAGACTAGCTCAACAGAGGCGGAATAAAACTAGCATTTACTACCGCTCGGCCCAGAAAACAGATCCCTTTCTTTTTAGAATTAAATAGGTGAATATTCATATGGTCAGAAATTTTGAATGGTGACTCCGATTGACCCGATTCAAATTGCGTTGGAAAGAGGACGACAATAGCTACCCTATAAAGGCAAAGCAGTACCATATCGTTACCTTGATCTAAACAAGTATCAATATATATCATACAAACTACTAGGAAATACAAGACCTAGTACTATACTGGTAGTATTTTGCATCCAAAATAGTTCAATAGGGCTGATACCAACTGCACTATCCTATTACATAGTTGAAAGGATACGGATGTCGCCTAGAGGGGGGGTGAATAGGCGATTAGAACTTTTCCTAGATTGGCTCAACAAAGGCGGAATAAAAATAGCGTTTACTACCCCTCGGCCCAGAAAACAGATCCCTTTATTTTTAGAATTAAATCGTTGAATATTCAAACGGTCGAACTTTTGAATCTTGACGATTGACCCGATTCAAATTGAGTTGGATAGAGGGCGACAATAGCTAACCTATAAAGGAAAAAGCAGTACCATATCGTGCCCTTGATCTAAACAAGTATCAGTATATATCGTACAAACTACTCTGAAATACAATACCCAGTTCTATACTGGTAGTACTTTGCAGCCAAAATAGTTCAATAGGGCTGATACCAACTGCACTATCCTATTACATAGTTGAAAGGATACTAATGTTGCTAGAGGGGGTGAATAGGAGATTAAAACTTTTCCTAGAGTGGCTCAACAAAGGCGGAATAAAACTAGCGTTTACTACCGCTCGGCCCAAAAACAGATCCCGTTCTTTTTAGAATTAAATCGATGAATATTCAAACGGTCATAACTTTTGAATGGTGACTCCGATTGAAAAGATTCAAATTGTGTTGGAAAGAGGTCGACAATAGCTACCATATAAAGGCAAAGAAGTTCCATATCGTGCCCTTGATCTAAACAAGTATCAGTATATATCGTACAAACTACTCTGAAATACAAGACCTCGTAATATACTAGTAGTATTTTGAAGCCAAAATAGTTCAATAGGGCTGACACCAACTACACTATCCTATTACATAGTTGAAAGGCTACGGATGTCGCCTAGAGGAGGTGAATAGGCGATTAAAACTTTTCCCAGAGTGGCTCAACCTAGGCAGAATAAAACTTGCGTTTACTACCGCTCGGCCCAGAAAACAGATCCCTTTCTTTTTAGAATTAAATCAGTGAATATTCAAACGGTCATAACTTTTGAATGGTGACTCCGATTGACCCGATTCAAATTGCGTTGGAAAGAGGACGACTATAGCTACCCTATAAAGGCAATGCAGTACCATATCGTGCCCTTGATCTAAACAAGTATCAGTATATATCAAACAAACTACTCTGAAATACAAGACCTAGTACTATACTGGTAGTACTTTGCAGCCAAAATAGTTCAATAGGGCTGATACCAACTACACTATCCTATTACATAGTTGAAAGGATACGGATGTCGCCTAGAGGGAGGGGTGAATAGACGATTAAAACTTTTCCTAGAGTGGCTCAACAAAGGGGCAATAAAACTAGCATTTACTACCGCTTGGCCCAGAAAACAGATCCCTTTCTTTTTATAATTAAATCGGTGAATATTCAAATGGTCAAAACTTTAGAATGGTGACTCCGATTGACCCGATTCAAATTGTGTTGGAAAGAGGAC